>CM038728.1:36463801-36466301 GCA_021613375.1 Megaleporinus macrocephalus | reverse complement strand
GATACGTGCCCTGATCAGAGGCAAGAAGAAGATCATTTGTTATCTTAACTAAAGCTGTCTCTGTGCTGTGGTGGGTCTAATACCAGATTGGAATTTTTTCATATATGTTGTTCTTATGTAGATGAGAACAGAGTTGTCGAGCTACAGCCTTTTCTATAATCTTAGAGAATAAAAAGGTAAATTGGAAATGGGTCTATAACTGGACAGTTCTCTGGGGTCAAGATTTGGCTTCTTTATCAAGGGTTTAATCACAGCTAGTTTAAAAGACTTAGGTACATGACCCAGACTAAGAGAAGAGTTGATGATAGTTAAGGTGTAATAATAGCTGGTAATACTTGATTTCAATAGGCTTTGTTTGGAATCATATCAAGTGTGCATGTAGCAGAAGTTGAGGAAGAGATTAGTTTTTTCTAGTTCTGTCTGCTGTAGTGGAGAAAAATGTTTCTAGTGTTTCTTCTAAAATCACATTTTGTGCTGTTTGAGCCAAACCGGATGAAGGATAGGTTACTCGTATTGGTAGAACTTTTTGTCTAATATTCTCGATTTTGCTATTGAAAAAGTCCATGAAATCATTGCTGCTGTGGTTGGCGGGTATTTGAGGTTCAGATCCTGATTTTTGGTAAGTTTTGCGATGGTGCTAAATAAAACTCTAGGATTGTGTGTGTGTGTAGTGTGTGTGTGTGTGTAGGGTGCTGGGTTTTCTCTGCTGTTGTGTGTGTGTGTGTGTGTAGTGTGTGTGTGTGTGTAGGGTGCTGGGTTTTCTCTGCTGTTGTGTGTGTGTGTGTGTAGTGTGTGTGTGTGTGTAAGGGTGCTGGGTTTCTCTGCTGTTGTGTGTGTCTATGTGTGTGTAGGGTGGTGGGTGTTATCTCTCTGCTGTTGTTTGTGTGTGTAGTGTGTGTGTAGGTTGCTCTGTGTTCTCTGCTGTTGTGTGTGTGTGTAGTGTGTGTGTGTGTGTGTGTGTAGGGTGCTGGGTGTGTGTAGTGTGTGTGTGTGTGTGTGTAGGGTGCTGGGTGTGTGTGTAGGGTGCTGGGTGTGTGGGGTGCTGGGTGGGGGTGTGTGTGTGTGTAGGGTGCTGGGTGTGTGTGTAGGGTGCTGGGTGTGTGTAGGGTGCTGGGTGTTCTCTGCTGTTGTGTGTGTGTAGGGTGCTGGGTGTGTGTGTAGGGTGCTGGGTGTGTGTGTAGGGTGCTGTGTGTGTGTGTGTGTGTAGGGTGCTGGGTGTGTGTGTAGGGTGCTGGGTGTGTGTAGGGTGCTGGGTGTTCTCTGCTGTTGTGTGTGTGTGTGTGTGTGTGTAGGGTGCTGGATGTTCTCTGCTTTTGTGTGTGTGTGTGTGTAGGGCGCTGGGTGTTCTCTGCTGTTGTGTGTGTGTGTGTGTGTGTGTGTGTAGGGTGCTGGATGTTCTCTGCTTTTGTGTGTGTGTGTGTGTGTGTGTGTGTGTGTGTGTAGGGTGCTGGATGTTCTCTGCTGTTGTGTGTGTGTGTGTGTGTGTGTGTGTGTGTAGGGTGCTGGGTGTTCTCTGCTGTTGTGTGTGTGTGTGTGTGTGTGTGTGTGTGTAGGGTGCTGGGTGTTCTCTGCTGTTGTGTGTGTGTGTGTGTGTGTGTGTAGGGTGCTGGGTGTTCTCTGCTGTTGTGTGTGTGTGTGTGTGTAGGGTGTGTGGGTGTGTTCTCTGCTGTTGTGTGTGTGGTGGTGTGTGTGTGTGTGTGTATGTGTGTGTGTGTGGGGGTGCTGGGTGTTCTCTGCTGTTGTGTGTGTGTGTGTGTGTGTGTGTAGGTTGCTCTGTGTTCTCTGCTGTTGTGTGTGTGTGTAGTGTGTGTGTGTGTGTAGGGTGCTGGCTGTGTGTAGTGTGTGTGTGTGTAGGGTGCTGGGTGTGTGTGTAGGGTGCTGGGTGTGTGTGTAGGGTGCTGGGTGTTCTCTGCTGTTGTGTGTGTGTTTGTGTGTGCGTGTAGGGTGCTGGGTGTTCTCTGCTGTTGTGTGTGTGTGTGTGTGTGTGTGTGCGTGCGTGTGTGTAGGGTGCTGGATGTTCTCTGCTGTTGTGTGTGTGTGTGTGTTTGTATGTGTGCGTGTGTGTGTAGGGTGCTGGGTGTTCTCTGCTGTTGTGTGTGTGTGTGTGTGTGTGTGTGTGTGTGTGTGTAGGTTATTTCATGGTGTTCTCTGCTGTTGTGTTTGTGTGTGTGTAGTGTGTGTGTGTGTGTAGGGTGCTGGCTGTGTGTAGTGTGTGTGTGTAGGGTGCTGGGTGTTCTCTGCTGTTGTGTGTGTGTGTGTGTGTGTGTAGGTTGCTCTGATGTTCTCTGCTGTTGTGTGTGGTGTGTAGTGTGTGTGTGTGTGTGTAGGTGCTGGTGTGTGTGCTGCTGCTGTATGTGTGTGTGTGTATGGTGTGTGTGTGTGTAGGGATGGGTGTTCTCTGCTGTTGTGTGTGTGTGTGTAGTGTGCGCTGGGTGTTCTCTTACTGTTGTGTATGTGGGTGTGTGTGTGTGTGTGTGTAGGGGTGCTGGGTATTATCTGC
>CM038728.1:36456301-36458801 GCA_021613375.1 Megaleporinus macrocephalus | reverse complement strand
TGTGTAGGGCGCTGGGTGTTCTCTTCTGTTGTGTATGTGTGTGTGTGTATGTGTGTGTAGGGCGCTGGGTGTTCTCTTCTGTTGTGTATGTGTGTGTGTGTGTGTGTGTGTAGGGTGCTCTGTGTTCTCTGCTGTTGTGTGTGTGTGTGTAGTGTGTGTAGGTTGCTCTGTGTTCTCTGCTGTTGTGTGTATGTGTGTGTAGGGTGCTGGGTTTTCTCTGCTGTTGTGTGTGTGTAGGTTGCTCTGTGTTCCCTGCTGTTGTGTGTGTGTGTGTGTGTGTGTAGGGTGCTGGGTTTTCTCTGCTGTTGTGTGTGTCTATGTGTGTGTAGGGTGGTGGGTGTTCTCTGCTGTTGTTTGTGTGTGTAGTGTGTGTGTGTGTAGGGTGCTCTGTGTTCTCTGCTGTTGTGTGTGTTTGTGTGTGTGTGTGTGTGTGTGTGTTTGTGTGTGTATGTGTGTGTGTGTCTGTGTGTGTGTAGGTTGCTCTGTGTTCTCTGCTGTTGTGTGTGTGTGTAGGGCGCTGGGTGTTCTCTTCTGTTGTGTATGTGTGTGTGTGTGTGTGTATGTGTGTGTAGGGTGCTGGGTTTTCTCTGCTGTTGTGTGTGTGTAGGTTGCTCTGTGTTCCCTGCTGTTGTGTGTGTGTGTGTGTGTGTGTGTGTGTGTGTGTAGGGTGCTGGGTTTTCTCTGCTGTTGTGTGTGTCTATGTGTGTGTAGGGTGGTGGGTGTTCTCTGCTGTTGTTTGTGTGTGTAGTGTGTGTGTGTGTGTGTAGGGTGCTGGGTGTGTGTGTAGGTTGCTCTGTGTTCTCTGCTGTTGTGTGTGTGTGTGTAGTGTGTGTGTGTGTGTAGGGTGCTGGGTGTGTGTAGTGTGTGTGTGTGTGTAGGGTGCTGGGTGTGTGTGTAGGGTGCTGGGTGTGTGGGGTGCTGGGTGGGGGTGTGTGTGTGTGTAGGGTGCTGGGTGTGTGTGTAGGGTGCTGGGTGTGTGTAGGGTGCTGGGTGTTCTCTGCTGTTGTGTGTGTGTGTGTGTGTGTAGGGTGCTGGGTGTGTGTGTAGGGTGCTGGGTGTGTGTGTAGGGTGCTGTGTGTGTGTAGGGTGCTGGGTGTGTGTGTAGGGTGCTGGGTGTGTGTGTAGGGTGCTGGGTGTTCTCTGCTGTTGTGTGTGTGTGTGTGTAGGGTGCTGGGTGTTCTCTGCTGTTGTGTGTGTGTGTGTGTGTGTAGGGTGCTGGGTGTTCTCTGCTCTTGTGTGTGTGTGTGTGTGTGTGTGTGTGTGTGTGTAGGGGTGCTGGGGTGTTCTCTGCTGTTGTGTGTGTGTGTGTGTAGGGGTACTGGGTGTTCTCTGCTCTCTTGTGTGTGTGTCTGTGGTGTGTGTGTGTGTGTGTGGTGTGTAGGGGTGCTGGGTGTTCTCTGCTGTTGTGTGTGTGTGTGTTGTGTGTGTAGGGTGCTGTGTGTGTGTGTAGGGTGCTGGGTGTGTGTGTAGGGTGCTGTGTGTGTGTAGGGTGCTGGGTGTGTGTGTAGGGTGCTGGGTGTGTGTAGGGTGCTGGGTGTTCTCTGCTGTTGTGTGTGTGTGTGTGTAGGGTGCTGGGTGTTCTCTGCTCTTGTGTGTGTGTGTGTGTGTGTGTGTGTGTGTGTGGGGGGTGCTCGGTGTTCTCTGCTGTTGTGTGTGTGTGTGTGTGTGTGTGTAGGGTACTGGGTGTTCTCTGCTGTTGTGTGTGTGTGTGTGTGTGTGTAGGGTACTGGGTGTTCTCTGCTCGTGTGTGTGTGTGTGTGTGTGTGTGTGTGTGTGTGTGTGTGTGTGTGTTTAGGGTGCTGGGGGTTCTCTGCTGTTGTGTGTGTGTGTGTGTGTGTGTGTAGGGTACTGGGTGTTCTCTGCTCGTGTGTGTGTGTGTGTGTGTGTGTAGGGTACTGGGTGTTCTCTGCTCGTGTGTGTGTGTGTGTGTGTGTGTGTGTGTGTGTGTTTAGGGTGCTGGGGGTTCTCTGCTGTTGTGAAGTGTGTTTAGTGATGTGATGTTCACTCCTAGTGCATATTAGACACGTTAGTGACCTACAGGAGTAGAGCGGGTCGGGGGGCTCTGGTGGGTGGTCAGGATTGGTGTAGTCGGTTCTGTGATAAGTGTACTGAGATGCTGATTGGACGTGGGGGCGGGGCTGGCCTGTGATGTCGTTACAGACATGGCCATCTCAGACGAGCTGCACTACCTGGAGGTCTACCTGACCGACGAGTTCGCCAAAGGACGTAAAGTGGCCGACCTGTATGAACTGGTTCAGTACGCCGGGAACATCATCCCCCGACTGTAAGTCCCCCGAACCTCCTTCAGCCCCCTGCACGCCACCGCCGGTGTGTATTGATAACAGATCGTTAAGATAATCAGTGAATTAATTAATCAGGGCTGCTTTTATACAATCTCTTGATTGTAATTATTTAAACTGATTGAAGTTGTTCAGAAGCGACTCTCTTTGATGTTCTTTCACACTGATGTGTTTGCGTTGCCGTGACGATGTGAGTCGGG
>CM038728.1:36443801-36451301 GCA_021613375.1 Megaleporinus macrocephalus | reverse complement strand
CTCAGCCTCACACCCCTCTCAGCCTCACACCCCTCTCAGCCTCACAGGCCCCTCAGCCTCACACCCCCCTCAGCCTCACAGTCCCTCAGCCTCACAGTCCCTCAGCCTCACAGTCCCTCAGCCTCACACCCCCTCAGCCTCACACCCCCCTCATCCTCACAGCCCCTCAGCCTCACAGTCCCTCAGCCTCACACCCCCTCACCCTCACAGCCCCACAGCCCCTCAGCCTCACACCCCTCTCAGCCTCACAGGCCCCTCAGCCTCACAGGCCCCTCAGCCTCACAGCCCCTCAGCCTCACAGCCCCTCAGCCTCACACCCCTCTCAGCCTCACAGACCCCTCAGCCTCACACCCCCCTCAGCCTCACACCCCCCTCAGCCTCACACCCCTCTCAGCCTCACACCCCCCTCAGCCTCACAGCCCCTCTGATTCACCTTTTATTTATGCAGAAATTTGGGAATTCAGTGAGTTTCCCCTTTAATTGAAATGGAGCTGGACTGATTTGTTCCTCGCTGTAAACGAATGTTCTCCTCAGATCGTCCTCCCTGGAGTTCTGGAGCAGGTGGTGAACTGCAGAGATTCTCTGGCGCAGGAGTACCTGATGGAGTGCATCATACAGGTACCTCCTTTCACTATCTGTTCATCTCCTCTGGAAGTGCTTTAGGCTCTTGCCTGCGGTTTGTGTTGTCATGACGATCGTCATGCGTTTCTCCTGAGTGCCTGTTGGATCCGTTCTCGTTTCCTCTTGTAGGTCTTTCCAGACGAGTTCCACCTCCAGACGCTCAACCCGTTCCTGCGCGCGTGTGCGGAGCTGCACCAGAACGTCAACGTGAAGAACATCATCATCGCCCTCATCGACAGGTGAGCTCCTGCAGTCACGGAGCCTCTGGTAGTTTTAATGACTGTGATGATGGTGAGGATGATGGTGATGATGATGATGATGATAGTGGTGGTGATGATGATGGTGATAATGGTTTCTCTCTGTGAGACTCGGTTTCTCTCTGTGAGACTCGGTTTCTCTCTGTTTCTCCAGGTTGGCCTTGTTTGCTCACAGAGAAGATGGACCTGGAATTCCTGCTGAAATCAAACTGTTTGATATCTTCTCGCAGCAGGTTGCTACGGTTATTCAGGTGTGCGAGTTGGAAGCTGTGGAGGCTGTGAGCAGATCAGGAGCAGTAGAGGAGAACTTCAGCATCTGTTTAGCTTTCAGCTGTGCAGTACTGCTGATCCTCAGAACAGCTTATATTTATATAATTTTTTGTATATGTAAATATCTATAGTATTATTTATATTTTTATATAATCTTATTTATATTTATAGTATTATTTATATTTTTATATTATCTTATTTATATTTATATTATTATTTATATTTTTATATAATCTTATTTATATTATTTATAATTTTATATAATCTTATTTATATTTATATTATTGTATATATTATATTCTTATTTATATTTATATATACTGAACGTTTTGCTGTGCTGGTGAATAACTGAATATCATGTTTTATTTAATCTTCATATATCTGAGTTTCCTCCTGTAAAGCTTTACGCTCTCGTTTGTCCCTACAGTCCCGTCAGGACATGCCTTCAGAGGACGTGGTCTCGCTGCAGGTGTCCCTCATTAACCTGGCCATGAAGTGCTACCCTGATCGTGTGGACTATGTGGACAAAGTTCTGGAGAGCACCGTGGAGATCTTTAACAAGCTCAACCTGGAGCAGTGAGTAGCTCAGTCTTCTGCTCCGCCTCCCGCAGTGCCGGAGAGTTCTTTCACAGAACAGGGTTCTCCGTACGCTACTAACTCAGTGAAAACTAGCCAATAGGAACGCAGCTTAGTTAAACTGCACATAGATCTAGATATGCTTGTGTATATATATATATATATAGTGTGTTTGTGTATAAGTGTATATATATATATATATATATATATATATTGTGTCTATGTATATATAGTCTGTGTGGGTATGTGTAAGTATATGTATTGTTTGTGTATGTAAGTATATATATTGTTTGTGTGTGTGTATGCATATATAGCGTGTGTGTGTGTGTGTGTGTTTGTCTTACTATACTATAGTTTTTAATCTTTCGAGTGAGGACGTTTTTGGGAAGTGAGGACGTTTTTGGGAAGTGAGGACGTTTTTGGGAAGTGAGGACGTTTTTGGGAAGTGAGGACATGTTGCCGGTTCTCCGATCAGTCTCCTGATGATGCTGGTGAAGTTTCATGGAGGTCCTCACATAATGCTTAAAATGAGTTTTATCAGAAAAACACTTCTGCTCTCTATCGCCCCCTTTAATTTTCACTATGCGTAGCACGTAGCTACTGATCTGGAGGGTGAGAGGGTGAGAGGGTGAGAAGTGTGTTTAACTGGGGTGTTTGTGGAATCTGGCTCAGGTTAACGGTTCAGGTTCACATATAGATATATAGTATATAATTGAAGTACATAAACACTCCCAGTTTATTTCACTACCACAGCACCGCGTCCGCCCGCGTGTCCGCCCACAGGCCTCTCCGACCAATAGCGCCTCAGCAGCACGAGTTCTAGCTAATGGACCAATAAGGAGTCTGTTCTGCTGCAGGTCTGCACAATCCCTGCTTCTGATTGGCTTAAGTCTCCGTCAGTCAAAACATGATGTTTTCACTGCAGTAAGGTGAAGCTCGAGCTCAGCTGCGTGTTTACAGCGTATAGTAACAAACAACTCGTTCAAAAACAACAAGTAAACAACAAATACCTTTCAAATACAGATACACAACAACACGCCTCCACCACAATCTCCACCACGATCTCCACCACGATCTCCACCACGATCTCCACCACGATCTCCACCACGATCTCCACCACAATCCCCACCACGATCTCCACCACGATCTCCACCACAATCTCCACCACAATCCCCACCACAATCTCCACCACAATCCCCACCACAATCCCCACCACAATCTCCACCACAATCCCCACCACAATCTCCACCACAATCCCCACCACAATCCCCACCACAATCTCCACCACAATCTCCACCACAATCTCCACCACAATCCCCACCACAATCCCCACCACAATCTCCACCACAATCCCCACCACAATCCCCACCACAATCTCCACCACAATCTCCACCACAATCTCCACCACAATCTGCACCACGATCTCCACCACGATCTCCACCACGATCTCCACCACGATCTCCACCACGATCTCCACCACAATCCCCACCACAATCCCCACCACAATCTCCACCACAATCTCCACCACAATCTCCACCACAATCCCCACCACAATCTCCACCACAATCCCCACCACAATCTCCACCACAATCTCCACCACAATCCCCACCACAATCCCCACCACAATCTCCACCACAATCTCCACCACAATCCCCACCACAATCTCCACCACAATCCCCACCACAATCTCCACCACAATCTCCACCACAATCCCCACCACAATCCCCACCACAATCCCCACCACAATCTCCACCACAATCTCCACCACAATCCCCACCACAATCTCCACCACAATCCCCACCACAATCTCCACCACAATCCCCACCACAATCCCCACCACAATCCCCACCACAATCTCCACCACAATCCCCACCACAATCTCCACCACAATCCCCACCACAATCTCCACCACAATCCCCACCACAATCTCCACCACAATCTCCACCACAATCCTCACCACAATCCCCACCACAATCTCCACCACAATCCCCACCACGATCTCCACCACGATCTTCACCACAATCCCCACCACAATCCTCACCACAATCCCCACCACAATCTCCACCACAATCTCCACCACAATCTCCACCACAATCCCCACCACAATCTCCACCACAATCCCCACCACAATCCCCACCACAATCTCCACCACGATCTCCACCACGATCTCCACCACGATCCTCACCACAATCCCCACCACAATCTCCACCACAATCTCCACCACAATCTCCAACACAATCTCCACCACAATCCCCACCACAATCTCCACCACAATCCCCACCACGATCTCCACCACAATCCCCACCACAATCCTCACCACAATCCCCACCACAATCTCCACCACAATCCCCACCACAATCTCCACCACAATCTCCACCACAATCCCCACCACAATCTCCACCACAATCCCCACCACAATCCCCACCACAATCTCCACCACAATCTCCACCACAATCTCCACCACAATCCCCACAACAATCCCCACCACAATCTCCACCACAATCCCCACCACAATCCCCACCACAATCCCCACCACAATCTCCACCACAATCCCCACCACAATCTCCACCACAATCCCCACCACAATCCCCACCACAATCTCCACCACAATCCCCACCACAATCCCCACCACAATCTCCACCACAATCTCCACCACAATCCCCACCACAATCTCCACCACAATCCCCACCACAATCTCCACCACAATCCCCACCACAATCCCCACCACAATCTCCACCACAATCCCCACCACAATCCCCACCACAATCTCCACCACAATCCCCACCACAATCCCCACCACAATCTCCACCACAATCCCCACCACAATCCCCACCACAATCTCCACCACAATCTCCACCACAATCCCCACCACAATCTCCACCACAATCCCCACCACAATCTCCACCACAATCCCCACCACAATCCCCACCACAATCTCCACCACAATCTCCACCACAATCTCCACCACAATCTCCACCACAATCTCCACCACAATCCCCACCACAATCCCTAACCCTAATCGTCAGTAAAACTCAAACCTCACAACGTTTCACACATACAGGATATGAGGAGGTGGAGGTTCCGCTCGTCTACCTGACGTACTATTTTTATACACTTACATTACCAAACGAATTCCCACCCAGTCTTCAGAGCCACGCCCCTACCCAACATAGCACAAGCATCTAAATACAAGAATCATTAAAGATCTCGACCCAGTTCATAACCAGAGCTTTCATTCAGACTCCTTCCTGCTGCTGAATGATCCAGATCTCTTCTGGTATGTGTTACTGAAGGTACATTATTTAATAAACTGATCAAATTCAGTACTTCAGTTCGCTCATTAATAAGGATGTACTACATGTGTGCTGAATCTAGAGCCAACAGTCAAGGAGCTTAGACCTTAGACATCTTAGACCTTAGACATCTCAGACCTTAGACATCTCAGACCTTAGACGGGGGTCTGAAAGCTGTTGGAGCTCGCAAAGAGAAAATAAGGCTGTAGGAGATCAAATCACAGACACACCACATAGAACATCTCACAAGACGAACCTAGACTCACACCTACAGGCTTTAGGTATTCAGGCCTTAGGCCAAAGCCGTGTGTCTGTGTGTGATTGTGATGGTGTAAACGTGTTGTTTACGTGTCTGTGTGTGATTGTGATGGTGTAAACGTGTTGTTTACGTGTCTGTGTGTGATTGTGATGGTGTAAACGTGTTGTGTACGTGTCTGTGTGTGATTGTGATGGTGTAAACGTGTTGTGTACGTGTCTGTGTGTGATTGTGATGGTGTAAACGTGTTGTTTACGTGTCTGTGTGTGATTGTGATGGTGTAAACGTGTTGTGTACGTGTCTGTGTGTGATTGTGATGGTGTAAACGTGTTGTTTACGTGTCTGTGTGTGATTGTGATGGTGTAAACGTGTTGTTTACGTGTCTGTGTGTGATTGTGATGGTGTAAACGTGTTGTGTACGTGTCTGTGTGTGATTGTGATGGTGTAAACGTGTTGTTTACGTGTCTGTGTGTGATTGTGATGGTGTAAACATGTTGGTTACGTGTCTGTGTGTGATTGTGTAAACGTGTTGTTTACGTGTCTGTGTGTGATTGTGATGGTGTAAACGTGTTGTTTACGTGTCTGTGTGTGATTGTGATGGTGTAAACATGTTGGTTACGTGTCTGTGTGTGATTGTGTAAACGTGTTGTTTACGTGTCTGTGTGTGATTGTGATGGTGTAAACGTGTTGTGTACGTGTCTGTGTGTGATTGTGATGGTGTAAACATGTTGTGTACGTGTCTGTGTGTGATTGTGTAAACGTGTTGTTTACGTGTCTGTGTGTGATTGTGATGGTGTAAACGTGTTGTTTACGTGTCTGTGTGTGATTGTGATGTTGTAAACGTGTTGTTTACATGTCTGTGTGTGATTGTGATGGTGTAAACGTGTTGTTTATGTGTCTGTGTGTGATTGTGTAAACGTGTTGTTTACGTGTCTGTGTGTGATTGTGGTGGTGTAAACGTGTTGTGTACGTGTCTGTGTGTGATTGTGATGGTGTAAACGTGTTGTGTACGTGTCTGTGTGTGATTGTGTAAACGTGTTGTTTACGTGTCTGTGTGTGATTGTGATGGTGTAAACGTGTTTACGTGTCTGTGTGTGATTGTGATGGTGTAAACGTGTTGTGTACGTGTCTGTGTGTGATTGTGTAAACGTGTTGTTTACGTGTCTGTGTGTGATTGTGATGGTGTAAACGTGTTGTGTACGTGTCTGTGTGATTGTGATGGTGTAAACGTGTTGTTTACGTGTCTGTGTGT
The DNA here is from genome assembly GCA_021613375.1 of Megaleporinus macrocephalus. Lineage (NCBI taxonomy): Eukaryota > Metazoa > Chordata > Actinopteri > Characiformes > Anostomidae > Megaleporinus > Megaleporinus macrocephalus. The sequence goes on along the minus strand of CM038728.1, from coordinate 36,444,776 downwards.
GATTGTGATGGTGTAAACGTGTTGTTTACGTGTCTGTGTGTGATTGTGATGGTGTAAACGTGTTGTCTACGTGTCTTTGTGTGATTGTGATGGTGTAAACGTGTTGTTTACGTGTCTGTGTGTGATTGTGATGGTGTAAACGTGTTGTGTACGTGTCTGTGTGTGATTGTGATGGTGTAAACGTGTTGTTTACGTGTCTGTGTGTGATTGTGATGGTGTAAACGTGTTGTGTACGTGTCTGTGTGTGATTGTGATGGTGTAAACGTGTTGTTTACGTGGCTGTGTGTGATTGTGATGGTGTAAACGTGTTGTGTACGTGTCTGTGTGTGATTGTGATGGTGTAAACGTGTTGTGTACGTGTCTGTGTGTGATTGTGTAAACGTGTTGTTTACGTGTCTGTGTGTGATTGTGATGGTGTAAACGTGTTGTTTACGTGTCTGTGTGTTATTGTGATGGTGTAAACGTGTTGTTTACGTGTCTGTGTGTGATTGTGATGGTGTAAACGTGTTGTTTATGTGTCTGTGTGTGATTGTGTAAACGTGTTGTTTACGTGTCTGTGTGTGATTGTGATGGTGTAAACGTGTTGTGTACATGTCTGTGTGTGATTGTGATGGTGTAAACGTGTTGTTTACGTGTCTGTGTGTGATTGTGATGGTGTAAACGTGTTGTCTACGTGTCTGTGTGATTGTGATGGTGTAAACGTGTTGTTTACGTGTCTGTGTGTGATTGTGATGGTGTAAACGTGTTGTTTACGTGTCTGTGTGTGATTGTGATGGTGTAAACGTGTTGTTTATGTGTCTGTGTGTGATTGTGTAAACGTGTTGTTTACGTGTCTGTGTGTGATTGTGATGGTGTAAACGTGTTGTGTACGTGTCTGTGTGTGATTGTGATGGTGTAAACGTGTTGTGTACGTGTCTGTGTGTGATTGTGATGGTGTAAACGTGTTGTGTACGTGTCTGTGTGATTGTGATGGTG
>CM038728.1:36411301-36438801 GCA_021613375.1 Megaleporinus macrocephalus | reverse complement strand
CCCACTACAGCTCAGAATCCGTATCAGACCCCCGTTACTCCCACTACAGCTCAGAACCCGTATCAGACCCCCGTTACTCCCACTACAGCTCAGAACCCGTATCAGACCCCCGTTACTCCCACTACAGCTCAGAACCCGTATCAGACCCCCGTTACTCCCACTACAGCTCAGAACCCGTATCAGACCCCCGTTACTCCCACTACAGCTCAGAACCCGTATCAGACCCCCGTTACTCCCACTACAGCTCAGAACCCGTATCAGACCCCCGTTACTCCCACTACAGCTCAGAACCCGTATCAGACCCCCGTTACTCCCACTACAGCTCAGAATCCGCATCAGACCCCCGTTACTCCCACTACAGCTCAGAACCCGCATCAGACCCCCGTTACTCCCACTACAGCTCAGAACCCGTTTCAGACCCTCGTTACTCCCACTACAGCTCAGAACCCGTATCAGACCCCCGTTACTCCCACTACAGCTCAGAACCCGTATCAGACCCCCGTTACTCCCACTACAGCTCAGAATCCGTATCAGACCCCCGTTACTCCCACTACAGCTCAGAACCCGCATCAGACCCCCGTTACTCCCACTACAGCTCAGAACCCGTTTCAGACCCTCGTTACTCCCACTACAGCTCAGAACCCGTATCAGACCCCCGTTACTCCCACTACAGCTCAGAACCCGTATCAGACCCCCGTTACTCCCATTACAGCTCAGAACCCGTATCAGACCCCCGTTACTCCCACTACAGCTCAGAACCCGTATCAGACCCCCGTTACTCCCACTACAGCTCAGAACCCGTATCAGACCCCCGTTACTCCCACTACAGCTCAGAACCCGTATCAGACCCCCGTTACTCCCACTACAGCTCAGAACCCGTATCAGACCCCCGTTACTCCCACTACAGCTCAGAACCCGTATCAGACCCCCGTTACTCCCACTACAGCTCAGAACCCGCATCAGACCCCCGTTACTCCCACTACAGCTCAGAACCCTTATCAGACCCCCGTTACTCCCACTACAGCTCAGAACCCTTATCAGACCCCCGTTACTCCCACTACAGCTCAGAATCCGTATCAGACCCCCGTTACTCCCACTACAGCTCAGAATCCGTATCAGACCCCCGTTACTCCCACTACAGCTCAGAACCCGTATCAGACCCCCGTTACTCCCACTACAGCTCAGAACCCGTATCAGACCCCCGTTACTCCCACTACAGCTCAGAATCCGTATCAGACCCCCGTTACTCCCACTACAGCTCAGAATCCGTATCAGACCCCCGTTACTCCCACTACAGCTCAGAATCCGTATCAGACCCCCGTTACTCCCACTACAGCTCAGAACCCGTATCAGACCCCCGTTACTCCCACTACAGCTCAGAATCCGTATCAGACCCCCGTTACTCCCACTACAGCTCAGAATCCGTATCAGACCCCCGTTACTCCCACTACAGCTCAGAACCCGTATCAGACCCCCGTTACTCCCACTACAGCTCAGAATCCGTATCAGACCCCCGTTACTCCCACTACAGCTCAGAATCCGTATCAGACCCCCGTTACTCCCACTACAGCTCAGAACCCGTATCAGACCCCCGTTACTCCCACTACAGCTCAGAACCCGTATCAGACCCCCGTTACTCCCACTACAGCTCAGAACCCGTATCAGACCCCCGTTACTCCCACTACAGCTCAGAACCCGTATCAGACCCCCGTTACTCCCACTACAGCTCAGAATCCGTATCAGACCCCCGTTACTCCCACTACAGCTCAGAACCCGTATCAGACCCCCGTTACTCCCACTACAGCTCAGAACCCGTATCAGACCCCCGTTACTCCCACTACAGCTCAGAACCCGCATCAGACCCCCGTTACTCCCACTACAGCTCAGAACCCGTATCAGACCCCCGTTACTCCCACTACAGCTCAGAATCCGTATCAGACCCCCGTTACTCCCACTACAGCTCAGAACCCGCATCAGACCCCCGTTATTCCCACTACAGCTCAGAACCCGTATCAGACCCCCGTTACTCCCACTACAGCTCAGAACCCGTATCAGACCCCCGTTACTCCCACTACAGCTCAGAACCCGTATCAGACCCCCGTTACTCCCACTACAGCTCAGAACCCGTATCAGACCCCCGTTACTCCCACTACAGCTCAGAATCCGTATCAGACCCCCGTTACTCCCACTACAGCTCAGAACCCTTATCAGACCCCCGTTACTCCCACTACAGCTCAGAACCCGTATCAGACCCCCGTTACTCCCACTACAGCTCAGAACCCGTATCAGACCCCCGTTACTCCCACTACAGCTCAGAACCCGTATCAGATCAGTAAATTCAAATCAGAACTGAACACGGACCCTCGTTCAAACAGCTGCACAGGATCAACTACAGTCAGCGGTTCTGATAACAGCTGGAGGAGCAGTGAGTCACATGACTGTGTGTGAAGAGAGGCGGAGTCACATGACTGTGTGTGAAGAGAGGCGGAGTCACATGACTGCGTGTGAAGAGAGGCGGAGTCACATGACTGCGTGTGAAGAGAGGCGGAGTCACATGACTGCGTGTGAAGAGAGGCGGAGTCACATGACTGCGTGTGAAGAGAGGCGGAGTCACATGACTGCGTGCGAAGAGAGGCGGAGTCACATGACTGCGTGTGAAGAGAGGCGGAGTCACATGACTGCGTGTGAAGAGAGGCGGAGTCACTCAGAGGTCTGAAAGTTCTGAACCAGTTTCAGAAAAATGACCTTCAGCGTTAAGCAGTCTGAGGGTCAGTACTGGAGGCTGTAGATCTTCTAGCTGTGCATTAAGAACAGGCCTGAGATCAGAACCACTTCCTGAACGCAGCTCGCTGTCTTCTCTGAACCAGCACTCATTAAACCACCAGACAGAATAGAACACTGATCTGGGGTCAGATGAAACCAGGGACTCGAGAGGAGAGACAGAGACCGTCCTGCTCGTTATCAGTGCTCAGGTCAGTAGTCTGTGTCTCTGATGGTCTGGAGCTGCATTAGTGTCTGTGAGCAGCTCACACATTTGGAGACTCCATCAGTGCTGAACATCTACAGAGGATTCAGAACATCTGCTCCATCCAGACCACGCCTCCTTCAGAGAAGACCTTGTATACTCAGCAGGACCGTCAACCACATCCTGCACCAGCTCAGAGTCCAACTACTGAACTGACCCGCCAGCAGTCCAGACCTGCTGAACTGACCCACCAATAGTCCAGCTACTGAACTGGTGGTGCTGTAGGTGGGCTGAGGTTGGTGGTGCTGTAGGTGGGCTGAGGTTGGTGGCGCTGTAGGTGGGCTGAGGTTGGTGGTGCTGTAGGTGGGCTGATGATGGTGCTGTAGGTGGGCTGAGGTTGGTGGCGCTGTAGGTGGGCTGAGGTTGGTGGCGCTGTAGGTGGGCTGAGGTTGGTGGCGCTGTAGGTGGGCTGAGGTTGGTGGCGCTGTAGGTGGGCTGAGGTTGGTGGCGCTGTAGGTGGGCTGAGGTTGGTGGTGCTGTAGGTGGGCTGATGATGGTGCTGTAGGTGGGCTGAGGTTGGTGGTGCTGTAGGTGGGCTGAGGTTGGTGGCGCTGTAGGTGGGCTGAGGTTGGTGGTGCTGTAGGTGGGCTGATGATGGTGCTGTAGGTGGGCTGAGGTTGGTGGCGCTGTAGGTGGGCTGAGGTTGGTGGCGCTGTAGGTGGGCTGAGGTTGGTGGCGCTGTAGGTGGGCTGAGGTTGGTGGCGCTGTAGGTGGGCTGAGGTTGGTGGCGCTGTAGGTGGGCTGATGATGGTGCTGTAGGTGGGCTGAGGTTGGTGGCGCTGTAGGTGGGCTGAGGTTGGTGGCGCTGTAGGTGGGCTGAGGTTGGTGGCGCTGTAGGTGGGCTGAGGTTGGTGGCGCTGTAGGTGGGCTGAGGTTGGTGGTGCTGTAGGTGTGTAATGTAAACGTGTCCTGTGTTTGTATCTCCTGCAGATCTTGAACACAGCCAGGAAGCACTTCGGAGCTGGTGGAAATCAGAGGATCCGCTACACGCTGCCGCCGCTGGTGTTCGCCGCCTATCAGCTGGCCTTCCGCTACAAAGACAACTCCTCCTCAGTAGGTCCCCCAGCGGCCCCTTCAACGTTACTTTCCCGCTCCAGTGCCTCCATCACCGCGGCGGAGTGATTTGTGTAGTTCAACAGAACCCCTGAACTTCATCTTAGATTAAAACTTGAGTAAAGAACCAGAGAACCCGAGTCAGAGTCGGAGAACCAGAGTCAGAGTCGGAGAACAGAGTGTACTGTTGCCAGCCCTGTGTTCTGAGTTTAAGAGCTAAATTGTCTCTGCTCCCCTGCAGGACGATAAGTGGGAGAAGAAGTGCCAGAAGATCTTCTCCTTCGCCCACCAGACCATCAGCGCTCTGATCAAGGCCGAGCTGGCCGAGCTGCCCCTGAGGCTCTTCCTCCAGGGGGCGCTGGCGGCCGGAGAGATCGGCTTCGAGAACCACGAAACCGTGGCTTACGAGTTCATGTCTCAGGTATGTTGTGCCTCTTTGTTGTCAGCCCTCAGCTCAACTCATCTTATCTCAGCTCAGCTCAACTCAGCTTATCTCAGCTCAACTCAGCTTATCTCAGCTCAGCTCAACTCAGCTTATCTCAGCTCAACTCAGCTTATCTCAGCTCAGCTCAACTCATCTTATCTCAGCTCAACTCAGCTTATCTCAGCTCAACTCAGCTTATCTCATCTCAACTCAGCTTCTCAACTCAACTCAGCTTATCTCAGCTCAGCTCAACTCAGTTTATCTCAGCTCACTCAGCTTATCTCAGCTCACCTCAGTTTATCTCAGCTCAGCTCATCTTATCTCAGCTCAGCTCAACTCATCTTATCTCAGCTCAACTCAGCTTATCTCAGCTCAACTCAGCTTATCTCAGCTCAACTCAGCTTATCTCAACTCAACTCAGCTTATCTCAGCTCAACTCAACTCAGCTTTTCTCAGCTCAACTCAACTCAGCTTATCTCAGCTCAACTCAACTCAGCTTATCTCAGCTCAACTCAACTCAGCTTATCTCAGCTCAACTTAGCTTGTCTCAGCTCAGCTCAACTCAACTCATCTTATCTCAGCTCAACTCAACTCCGTTTATCTCAGCTCAACTCAGCTCAACTCAGCTTATGTCAGCTCAGCTCATCTCAACTCAGCCTATCTCAGCTCAACTCAACTCAGCTTCTCAGCTCAACTCAGCTTATCTTAGCTCAGCTCAACTCAGCTTATCTCAGCTCAACTCAGCTTCTCAGCTTATCTCAGCTCAACTCAGCTTCTCAGCTCAACTCAACTCAGCTTATCTCAGCTCATCTCACTTCAACTCAGCTTCTCAGCTCAACTCAACTCAGCTTATCTCAGCTCATCTCAACTCAGCTTATCTCAGCTCAGCTCAAATCAGTTCATCTTATCTCAGCTCAGCTCAACTCAACTCAGCTTATCTCAGCTCAGCTCAACTCCGTTTATCTCAACTCAACTCAGCTTATCTCAGCTCAACTCAACTCAGCTTATCTCAGCTCAACTCAAATCATCTTATCCTAGCTCAACTCAGCTTATCTCAGCTCAACTCAGCTTATCTCAGCTCAACTCAGCTTATGTCAGCTTATCTCAACTCAACTCAGCTTATCTCAACTCAACTCAGCTTATCTCAGCTCAGCTCAACTCAGCTTATTTCAACTCAACTCAGCTTATCTCAACTCAGCTTATCTCAACTCAACTCAGCTTATCTCAGCTCAACTGAACTCAGCTTATCTCAGCTCAACTCAGCTTATCTCAGCTCATCTCACTTGAACTCAGCTTCTCAGCTCATCTCAACTCAGCTTATCTCAGCCCAGCTCACCTCAGTTTATCTCAGCCCAGCTCAGCTCAACTCAGCTTATCTCAGCTCAACTCAACTCAGCTTATCTCAGCTCAGCTCAACTCAGCTTATCTCAGCTCAGCTCACTTGAACTCAGCTTCTCAGCTCATCTCAACTCAGCTTATCTCAGCTCAGCTCATCATAGCTTATCTCAGCCCAGCTCACCTCAGTTTATCTCAGCTCAGCTCAACTCAGCTTATCTCAGCTCAACTCAACTCAGCTTATCTCAGCTCAACTCAACTCAGCTTATCTCAGCTCAACTCAACTCAATTCAGCTTATCTCAGCTCAACTCAACTTATCTCAGCTCAGCTCAGCTCAGCTTATCTCAGCTCAACTCAACTCAGCTTATCTCATCTCAGCTCACTTGAACTCAGCTTCTCAGCTCATCTCAACTCAGCTTATCTCAGCTCAGCTCAACTCAGCTTACCTCAGCTCAACTGCGCTCATCTTATCTCAGCTCAACTTAGCTTATCTCAGCTCAACTCAACTCAGATTATCTCAACTCAGCTTATCTCAGCTCAACTCAACTTATCTCAGCTCAGCTCAACTCCATTTATCTCAACTCAGCTTATCTCAGCTCAACTCATCTCAGCTTATTTCAGCTCAGCTCATCTCAGCTTTTTTCAGCTCAACTCAGTTTATCTCAGCTCAGCCCGACTCAGCTTATCTCAGCTCAGCCTGACTCAGCTTATCTCAGCTCAGCTCAACTCAGCTTTTTTCAGCTCAACTCAGTTTATCTCAGCTCAGCTTGACTCAGCTTATTTCAGCTCAGCTCAACTCAGTTTATCTCAGCTCAACTCAGCTTAGCTCAGCTTATCTCAGCTCAGCTCAACTCAGCTTATTTCAGCCCAGCTCACCTCAGTTTATCTCAGCCCAGCTCACCTCAGCTTATCTCAGCTCAACTCAATTCAGCTTATCTCATCTCAGCTCAACTCAACTCAGCTTATCTCAGCTCAACTCAGCTTCTCAGCTCAACTCAACTCAGCTTATTTTAGCTCAGCTCAACTCAATTCAGCTTATCTCAGCTCAACTCAACTTATCTCAGCTCAGCTCAACTCAGCTTATCTTAGCTCAACTCAACTCAGCTTATCTCAGCTCAACTCAACTCAGCTTATCTCAGCTCAGCTCACTTGAACTCAGCTTCTCAGCTCATCTCAACTCAGCTTATCTCAGCTCAGCTCAACTCAGCTTATCTCAGCTCAGCTCAACTGCGCTCAGCTTATCTCAGCTCAACTTAGCTTATCTCAGCTCAACTCAACTCAGATTATCTCAACTCAGCTTATCTCAACTCATCTTAACTCAGCTCAGCTCAGCTTAACTCAGCTCAGCTCAATTCAGTTTATCTCAGCTCAACTCAGCTTATCTCAGCTCAGCTCAACTACGTTTATCTCAACTCAACTCAGCTTATCTCAGGTCAACTCAACTCAGCTTATCTCAGCTCAACTCAACTCATCTTAGCTCAACTCAACTCAGCTTATCTCAGCTCAGCTCAACTCAATTCAGCTTATCTTAGCTCAGCTCATCTCAGCTTATTTCAGCTCAGCTCATCTCAGCTTTTTTCAGCTCAACTCAGTTTATCTCAGCTCAGCTCGACTCAGCTTATCTCAGCTCAGCTCGACTCAGCTTATTTCAGCTCAACTCAGTTTATCTCAGCTCAACTCAGCTTAGCTCAGCTCAACTCAGCTTATCTCAGCTCAACTCAGTTTATCTCAGCTCAGCTTAACTCAACTTAGCTTATCTCAGCTCAGCTCAGCTCAACTCAGCTTATTTCAGCCCAGCTCACCTCAGTTTATCTCAGCCCAGCTCACCTCACCTTATCTCAGCTCAACTCAATTCAGCTTATCTCAGCTCAGCTCAACTCAACTCAGCTTATCTCAGCTCAACTCAGCTTATCTCAGCTCAGCTCAACTCAGCTTATCTCAACTCAACTCAGCTTATCTTAGCTCAGCTCAACTCAATTCAGCTTATCTCAGCTCAATTTAGCTTATCTCAGCTTTGCTCAACTCAGCTTATCTTAGCTCAACTCAACTCAGCTTATCTCAACTAAACTCAGTTTATCTCAACTCAGCTTATCTCAGCTCAACTCATCTTATCTTGGCTCAGCTCAACGCAACTCAGCTTATCTCAGCTCAACTCAGCTTGTCTCAGCTCAGCTCAACTCAGCGTATCTCAGCTCAACTCAACTCAGCTTATCTCAGCTCAGCTCAACTCAACTCAGCTCAACTCATCTTATCTTAGCTCAGCTCATCTCAGCTTATTTCAGCTCAACTCAGTTTATCTCGGCTCAGCCCGACTCAGCTTATCTCAGCTCAGCCTGACTCAGCTTATCTCAGCTCAGCCTGACTCAGCTTATCCCAGCTCAGCTCGACTCAGCTTATTTCAGCTCAGCTCAACCCAGTTTATCTCAGCTCAACTCAGCTTAGCTCAGCTCAACTCAGCTTATCTCAGCTCAACTCAGCTTCTCAGCTCAGCTCAGCTCAACTCAGTTCATCTTATCTCAGGTCAGCTTATCTCAGCTTATCTCAGCTCAGCTCAACTCCGTTTATCTCAACTCAACTCAGCTTATCTCAGCTCAACTCAACTCATCTTATCCTAGCTCAACTCAACTCAGCTTATCTCAGCTCAACTCAGCTTATCTCAGCTCAACTCAGCTCATCATAGCTCAACTCAGCTTATGTCAGCTCAGCTCATCTCAACTCAGCCTATCTCAGCTCAACTCAACTCAGCTTATCTCAGCTCAACTCAGCTTATTTTAGCTCAGCTCAACTCAGCTTATCTCAGCTCAACTCAGCTTATCTCAGCTCAACTCAGCTTATCTCAGCTCAACTCAGCTTATCTCAGCTCAACTCAGCTTATCTCAGCTCAGCCCGACTCAGCTTATCTCAGCTCAGCTCGACTCAGCTTATTTCAGCTCAGCTCAACCTAGTTTATCTCAGCTCAACTCAGCTTAACTCAGCTTAGCTCAGCTCAACTCAGCTTAGCTCAGCTCAACTCAGCTTAGCTCAGCTCAACTCAGCTTATCTCAGCTCAACTCAGCTTATCTCAGCTCAACTCAGCTCAGCTTATCTCATCTTATCTCAGCTCAGCTCAACTCTGTTTATCTCAACTCAACTCAGCTTATCTCAGCTCAACTCATCTTATCCTAGCTCAACTCAACTCAGCTTATATCAGCTCAACTCAGCTTATCTCAGCTCAACTCAGCTCATCATAGCTCAACTCAGCTTATGTCAGCTCAGCTCATCTCAACTCAGCCTATCTCAGCTCAACTCAACTCAGCTTATCTCAGCTCAACTCAGCTTATCTTAGCTCAGCTCAACTCAGTTTATCTCAGCTCAACTCAGCTTATCTCAGCTCAACTCAGCTTATCTCAGCTCAGCTCAACTCAACTCAGCTTATCTTAGCTCAACTCAACTCAGCTTATCTCAACTGAACTCAGCTTATCTCAGCTCAACTCAACTCAGCTTATCTCAGCTCAGCTCAACTCAGCTTATCTCAGCTCAGCTCACTTGAACTCAGCTTCTCAGCTCATCTCAACTCAGCTTAACTCAGCTCAGCTCATCTCAGCTTATCTCAGCCCAGCTCACCTGTTTATCTCAGCCCAGCTCAGCTCAACTCAGCTTTTCTCAGCTCAACTCAACTCAGCTTATCTCAGCTCAGCTCAACTCAGCTTATCTCAGCTTAGCTCAACTCAACTCAGCTTATCTCAGCTCAGCTCAACTCAGCTTATCTCAGCTCAGCTCACTTGAACTCAGCTTCTCAGCTCATCTCAACTCAGCTTATCTCAGCTCAGCTCATCTCAGCTTATCTCAGCCCAGCTCACCTCAGTTTATCTCAGCCCAGCTCAGCTCAACTCAGCTCAACTCAACTCAGCTTATCTCAGCTCAACTCAACTCAGCCTATCTCAGCTCAACTCAATTCAGCTTATCTCAGCTCAACTCAACTTATCTCAGCTCAGCTCAACTCAGCTTAACTCAGCATAACTCAACTCAGCTTATCTCAACTCAACTCAGCTTATCTCATCTCAGATCACTTGAACTCATCTTCTCAGCTCATCTCAACTCAGTTTATCTCAGCTCAACTTAGCTTATCTCAGCTCAACTCAACTCAGATTATCTCAACTCAGCTTATCTCAGCTCAACTCAACTTATCTCATCTCAGCTCAACTCCGTTTATCTCAACTCAACTCAGCTTATCTCAGCTCAACTCAACTCAGCTTATCTCAGCTCAACTGCGCTCAGTTTATCTCAGCTCAACTCAACTCAGATTATCTCAACTAAGCTTATCTCAGCTCAACTTAACTCAGCTCAGCTCAGCTCAACTCAACTCAGTTTATCTCAGCTCAACTCAGCTTATCTCAGCTCAGCTCAACTCAGCTTATCTCAGCTCAACTCCGTTTATCTCAACTGAACTCAGCTTATCTCAGCTCAACTCATCTCAGCTTATTTCAGCTCAGCTCATCTCAGCTTTTTTCAGCTCAACTCAGTTTATCTCAGCTCAGCCCGACTCAGCTTATCTCAGCTCAGCCCGACTCAGCTTATCTCAGCTCAGCCCGACTCATCTTATCTCAGCTGAGCCCGACTCATCTTATCTCAGCTCAGCTTGACTCAGCTTATTTCAGCTCAGCTCAACTCAGTTTATCTCAGCTCAACTCATCTTAGCTCAGCTCAGCTCAACTCAGCTTATCTCAGCTCAACTCAGCTTATCTCAGCTTTGCTCAACTCAACTCAGCTTATCTTAGCTCAACTCAACTCAGCTTATCTCAACTGAACTCAGTTTATCTCAACTCAGCTTATCTCAACTCATCTTATCTTGGCTCAGCTCAACGCAACTCAGCTTATCTCAGCTCAACTCAGCTTGTCTCAGCTCAGCTCAACTCAGCTTATCTCAGCTCAACTCAACTCAGCTTATTTCAGCTCAGCTCATCTCAGCTTATTTCAGCTCAACTCAGTTTATCTCAGCTCAGCTCAACTCAGCTTATCTCAGCTCAACTCAACTCAGCTTATCTCAGCTCAGCTCAACTCAACTCGTCTTATCTCAACTCAGCTTAACTCATCTTATCTTAGCTCAGCTTATCTCAGCTTATTTCAGCTCAGCTCAGTTTATCTCGGCTCAGCCTGACTCAGCTTATCTCAGCTCAGCTCACCTCAGTTTATCTCAGCCCAGCTCACCTCAGCTTATCTCAGCTCAACTCAATTCAGCTTATCTCAGCTCAACTCAACTCAGCTTATCTCAGCTCAACTCAGCTTATCTCAGCTCAACTCAACTCAGCTTATCTCAGCTCACCTCACTTGAACTCAGCTCATCTCAACTCAGCTTATCTCAGCTCAGCTCAACTCAGCTTATCTCAGCTCAGCTCAACTGCGCTCAGCTTATCTCAGCTCAACTTAGCTTATCTCAGCTCAACACAACTCAGATTATCTCAACTCAGCTTATCTCAACTCATCTTAACTCAGCTCAGCTCAACTTAACTCAGCTCAGCTCAACTCAGTTTATCTCAGCTCAACTCAGCTTATCTCAGCTCAGCTTATCTCAGCTCAGCTCAACTCCGTTTATCTCAACTCAACTCAGCTTATCTCAGCTCAACTCAGCTTATCTCAGCTCAACTCAACTCATCTTAGCTCAACTCAACTCAGTTTATCTCAGCTAAACTCAACTCAATTTAGCTTATCTTAGCTCAGCTCATCTCAGCTTATTTCAGCTCAGCTCATCTCAGCTTTTTTCAGCTCAACTCAGTTTATCTCAGCTCAGCCCGACTCAGCTTATCTCAGCTGAGCCCGACTCAGCTTATCTCAGCTGAGCCCGACTCAGCTTATCTCAGCTGAGCCCGACTCAGCTTATCTCAGCTGAGCCCGACTCAGCTTATCTCAGCTCAACTCAGTTTATCTCAGCTCAACTCAGCTTAGCTCAGCTCAACTCGGTTTATCTCAGCTCAGCTTAACTCAACTCAGCTTATCTCAGCTCACCTCAACTCAGCTTATTTCAGCCCAGCTCACCTCAGTTTATCTCAGCCCAGCTCACCTCAGCTTATCTCAGCTCAACTCAATTCAGCTTATCTCAGCTCAGCTCAGCTCAACTCAGCTTATCTCAGCTCAACTCAGCTTATCTCAGCTCAGCTCAACTCAGCTTATCTCAACTCAACTCAGCTTATCTTAGCTCAGCTCAACTCAATTCAGCTTATCTCAGCTCAACTCAGCTTATCTCAGCTCAGCTCAAATCAGCTTATCTCAGCTTTGCTCAACTCAACTCAGCTTATCTTAGCTCAACTCAACTCAGCTTATCTCAACTAAACTCAGTTTATCTCAACTCAGCTTATCTCAGCTCAACTCATCTTATCTTGGCTCAGCTCAACGCAACTCAGCTTATCTCAGCTCAACTCAGCTTGTCTCAGCTCAGCTCAACTCAGCTTATCTCAGCTCAACTCAACTCAGCTTATCTCAGCTCAACTCAACTCAACTCAGCTTATCTCAACTCAGCTCAACTCATCTTATCTTTGCTCAGCTCATCTCAGCTTATTTCAGCTCAACTCAGTTTATCTCAGCTCAGCCTGACTCTGCTTATCTCAGCTCAGCTCGACTCAGCTTATTTCAGCTCAGCTCAACCCAGTTTATCTCAGCTCAACTCAGCTTAACTCAGCTTATCTCAGCTCAGCTTATCTCAGCTCAGCTCAACTCCGTTTATCTCAACTCAACTCAGCTTATCTCAGCTCAACTCAGCTTATCTCAGCTCAACTCAACTCATCTTAGCTCAACTCAACTCAGCTTATCTCAGCTAAACTCAACTCAATTTAGCTTATCTTAGCTCAGCTCATCTCAGCTTATTTCAGCTCAGCTCATCTCAGCTTTTTTCAGCTCAACTCAGTTTATCTCAGCTCAGCCCGACTCAGCTTATCTCAGCTGAGCCCGACTCAGCTTATCTCAGCTGAGCCCGACTCAGCTTATCTCAGCTGAGCCCGACTCAGCTTATCTCAGCTGAGCCCGACTCAGCTTATCTCAGCTGAGCCCGACTCAGCTTATCTCAGCTCAACTCAGTTTATCTCAGCTCAACTCAGCTTAGCTCAGCTCAACTCGGTTTATCTCAGCTCAGCTTAACTCAACTCAGCTTATCTCAGCTCACCTCAACTCAGCTTATTTCAGCCCAGCTCACCTCAGTTTATCTCAGCCCAGCTCACCTCAGCTTATCTCAGCTCAACTCAATTCAGCTTATCTCAGCTCAGCTCAACTCAACTCAGCTTATCTCAGCTCAACTCAGCTTATCTCAGCTCAGCTCAACTCAGCTTATCTCAACTCAACTCAGCTTATCTTAGCTCAGCTCAACTCAATTCAGCTTATCTCAGCTCAACTCAGCTTATCTCAGCTCAGCTCAAATCAGCTTATCTCAGCTTTGCTCAACTCAACTCAGCTTATCTTAGCTCAACTCAACTCAGCTTATCTCAACTAAACTCAGTTTATCTCAACTCAGCTTATCTCAGCTCAACTCATCTTATCTTGGCTCAGCTCAACGCAACTCAGCTTATCTCAGCTCAACTCAGCTTGTCTCAGCTCAGCTCAACTCAGCTTATCTCAGCTCAACTCAACTCAGCTTATCTCAGCTCAACTCAACTCAACTCAGCTTATCTCAACTCAGCTCAACTCATCTTATCTTTGCTCAGCTCATCTCAGCTTATTTCAGCTCAACTCAGTTTATCTCAGCTCAGCCTGACTCTGCTTATCTCAGCTCAGCTCGACTCAGCTTATTTCAGCTCAGCTCAACCCAGTTTATCTCAGCTCAACTCAGCTTAACTCAGCTTAGCTCAGCTCAACTCAGTTTAGCTCAGCTCAACTCAGCTTATCTCAGCTCAACTCAGCTTATCTCATCTCAACTCAGTTTATCTCAGCTCAGCTTAACTCAACTTAGCTTATTTCAGCCCCACTTAGCTTATTTCAGCCCAGCTCACCTCAGTTTATCTCAGCCCAGCTCACCTCAGCTTATCTCAGCTCAGCTCAGCTCAACTCAGCTTATCTCAGCTCAACTCAGCTTATCTCAGCTTTGCTCAACTCAACTCAGCTTATCTTAGCTCAACTCAACTCAGCTTATCTCAACTGAACTCAGTTTATCTCAACTCAGCTTATCTCAACTCATCTTATCTTGGCTCAGCTCAACGCAACTCAGCTTATCTCAGCTCAACTCAGCTTGTCTCAGCTCAGCTCAACTCAGCTTATCTCAGCTCAACTCAACTCAGCTTATTTCAGCTCAGCTCAGCTCATCTCAGCTTATTTCAGCTCAACTCAGTTTATCTCAGCTCAGCCCGACTCATCTCAGCTCAGCCCGACTCAGCTTATCTCAGCTCAGCTCAACTCAGCTTATCTCATCTCAGCTCAGCTCAACTCATCTTAGCTCAGCTTATCTCAGCTTATTTCAGCTCAGCTCATCTCAGCTTATTTCAGCTTAACTCGGTTTATCTCAGCTCAGCCCGACTCAGCTTATCTCAGCTCAGCCCGACTCAGCTTATCTCAGCTCAGCCCGACTCAGCTTATCTCAGTTCAGCTCGACTCAGCTTATTTCAGCTCAGCTTATCTCAGCTCAACTCAGGCTTAACTCAGTTTAGCTCAGCTCAACTCAGCTTAGCTCAGCTCAACTCAGCTTATCTCAGCTCAACTCAGTTTATCTCAGCTCAACTCACCTCAACTCAGCTCAGCCCAACTCAGCTTATCTCAGCCCAGCTCACCTCAGCTTAGCTCAGCTCAGCTCAACTCAGCTTACTTCAGCTCAGCTTATCTCAGCTTAACTCAACTCATCTTATCTCAGCTCAGTTCAGCTCAACTCAGCTTATCTCAGCTCAATTCAGCTCAACTCAGCTCAGTTCAACTCAACTCAGCTTATCTTAGCTCAGCTCAACTCAATTCAGCTTATCTCAGCTCAACTCAACTTATCTCAGCTCAGCTCAACTCAGCTTATCTCAACTCAACACAACTCAGCTTATCTCAGCTCAACTCAACTCAGCTTATCTCAGCTCAGCTCGCTTGAACTCAGCTTCTCAGCTCAGCTCAACTGCGCTCAGCTTCTCAGCTCAGCTCAACTGCGCTCAGCTTATCTCAGCTCAGCTTAGCTTATCTCAGCTCAACTCAACTCAGATTATCTCAACTCAACTTATCTCAACTCATCTTAACTGAGCTCAGCTCAACTTAACTCAGCTCAGCTCAACTCAACTCAGTTTACCTCAGCTCAACTCAGCTTATCTCAGCTCAGCTCAACTCAGCTTATCTCAGCTCAGCTCAACTCTGTTTATCTCAACTCAATTCAGCTTATCTTAGCTCAGCTCATCTCAGTTTATTTCAGCTCAGCTCATCTCATCTTTTTTCAGCTCAACTAAGTTTGTCTCAGCTCAACTCAGCTCACCTCAGTTTATCTCAGCCCAGCTCACCTCAGCTTATCTCAGCTCAACTCAATTCAGCTTATCTCAGCTCAACTCAGCTTATCTCAGCTCAGCTCAACTCAGCTTATCTCAGCTCAGCTCAGCTCACCTCAGCTTATCTCAGCTCAACTCAACTCAGCTTATCTCAGCTCAGCTCGCTTGAACTCAGCTTCTCAGCTCAACTGCGCTCAGCTTATCTCAGCTCAGCTTAGCTTATCTCAGCTCAACTCAACTCAGATTATCTCAACTCAACTTATCTCAACTCATCTTAACTGAGCTCAGCTCAACTTAACTCAGCTCAGCTCAACTCAACTCAGTTTACCTCAGCTCAACTCAGCTTATCTCAGCTCAGCTCAACTCAGCTTATCTCAGCTCAGCTCAACTCTGTTTATCTCAACTCAATTCAGCTTATCTTAGCTCAGCTCATCTCAGCTTATTTCAGCTCAGCTCATCTCAGCTTTTTTCAGCTCAACTAAGTTTGTCTCAGCTCAACTCAGCTCACCTCAGTTTATCTCAGCCCAGCTCACCTCAGCTTATCTCAGCTCAACTCAATTCAGCTTATCTCAGCTCAACTCAGCTTATCTCAGCTCAGCTCAACTCAGCTTATCTCAGCTCAGCTCAGCTCACCTCAGTTTATCTCAGCCCAGCTCACCTCAGCTTATCTCAGCTCAACTCAATTCAGCTTATCTCAGCTCAACTCAGCTTATCTCAGCTTAGCTCAACTCAGCTTATCTCAGCTCAGCTCAGCTCACCTCAGTTTATCTCAGCCCAGCTCACCTCAGCTTATCTCAGCTCAACTCAATTCAGCTTATCTCAGCTCAACTCAGCTTATCTCAGCTCAGCTCAACTCAGCTTATGTCAGCTCAACTCAACTCAGCTTATCTTAGCTCAGCTCAACTCAATTCAGCTTATCTCAGCTCAACTCAACTTATCTCAGCTCAGCTCAACTCAGCTTATCTCAGCTCAACTTATCTCAGCTCAACTCATCTTATCTTGGCTCAGCTCAACGCAACTCAGCTTATCTCAGCTCAACTCAGCTTGTCTCAGCTCAGCTCAACTCAGCTTATCTCAGCTCAACTCAACTCAGCTTATCTCAGTTCAGCTCAACTCAACTCAGCTTATCTCAACTCAGCTCAACTCATCTTATCTTAGCTCAGCTCAACTCAGCTTATCTCAACTCAGCTCAACTCATCTTATCTTAGCTCAGCTCATCTCAGCTTATTTCAGCTCAACTCAGTTTATCTCAGCTCAGCCTGACTCTGCTTATCTCAGCTCAGCCCGACTCAGCTCAGCTCAACTCAGCTCAACTCAGCTTATTTCAGCTCAGCTCAACCCAGTTTATCTCAGCTCAACTCAGCTTAACTCAGCTTAGCTCAGCTCAACTCAGCCTATCTCAGCTCAACTCAACTCAGCTTATCTCAGCTCAACTCAGCTTATCTTAGCTCAGCTCAACTCAGTTTATCTCAGCTCAACTCAGCTTATCTCAGCTCAACTCAGCTTATCTCAGCTCAGCTCAACTCAGCTTATTTCAACTCAACTTAGCTTATCTCAACTCAACTCAGCTTATCTCAGCTCAACTCAACTCAGCTTATCTCAGCTCAGCTCAACTCAGCTTATCTCAGCTCAGCTCACTTGAACTCAGCTTCTCAGCTCATCTCAACTCAGCTTAACTCAGCTCAGCTCATCTCAGCTTATCTCAGCCCAGCTCACCTGTTTATCTCAGCCCAGCTCAGCTCAACTCAGCTTTTCTCAACTCAACTCAGCTTATCTCAGCTCAGATCAACTCAGCTTATCTCAGCTTAGCTCAACTCAACTCAGCTTATCTCAGCTCAGCTCAACTCAGCTTATCTCAGCTCAGCTCACTTGAACTCAGCTTCTCAGCTTATCTCAGCTCAGCTCATCTCAGCTTATCTCAGCCCAGCTCACCTCAGTTTATCTCAGCCCAGCTCAGCTCAACTCAGCTTATCTCAGCTCAACTCAACTCAGCTTATCTCAGCTCAACTCAACTCAGCCTATCTCAGCTCAACTCAATTCAGCATATCTCAGCTCAACTCAACTTATCTCAGCTCAGCTCAACTCAGCTTCTCAGCTCATCTCAACTCAGTTTATCTCAGCTCAACTTAGCTTATCTCAGCTCAACTCAACTCAGATTATCTCAACTCAGCTTATCTCAGCTCAACTCAACTTATCTCATCTCAGCTCAACTCCGTTTATCTCAACTCAACTCAGCTTATCTCAGCTCAACTCAACTCAGCTTATCTCAGCTCAACTGCGCTCAGTTTATCTCAGCTCAACTCAACTCAGATTATCTCAACTCAGCTTATCTCAACTCAGCTCAACTTAACTCAGCTCAGCTCAACTCAACTCAGTTTATCTCAGCTCAACTCAGCTTATCTCAGCTCAGCTCAACTCAGCTTATCTCAGCTCAACTCCGTTTATCTCAACTGAACTCAGCTTATCTCAGCTCAACTCATCTCAGCTTATTTCAGCTCAGCTCATCTCAGCTTTTTTCAGCTCAACTCAGTTTATCTCAGCTCAACTCATCTTCTCAGCTCATCTCAACTCAGTTTATCTCAGCTCAACTTAGCTTATCTCAGCTCAACTCAACTCAGATTATCTCAACTCAGCTTATCTCAGCTCAACTCAACTTATCTCATCTCAGCTCAACTCCGTTTATCTCAACTCAACTCAGCTTATCTCAGCTCAACTCAACTCAGCTTATCTCAGCTCAACTGCGCTCAGTTTATCTCAGCTCAACTCAACTCAGATTATCTCAACTCAGCTTATCTCAACTCAGCTCAACTTAACTCAGCTCAGCTCAACTCAACTCAGTTTATCTCAGCTCAACTCAGCTTATCTCAGCTCAGCTCAACTCAGCTTATCTCAGCTCAACTCCGTTATCTCAACTGAACTCAGCTTATCTCAGCTCAACTCATCTCAGCTTATTTCAGCTCAGCTCATCTCAGCTTTTTTCAGCTCAACTCAGTTTATCTCAGCTCAGCCCGACTCAGCTTATCTCAGCTCAGCCCGACTCAGCTTATCTCAGCTCAGCCCGACTCATCTTATCTCAGCTGAGCCCGACTCATCTTATCTCAGCTCAGCTTGACTCAGCTTATTTCAGCTCAGCTCAACTCAGTTTATCTCAGCTCAACTCATCTTAGCTCAGCTCAGCTCAACTCAGCTTATTTCAGCCCAGCTCACCTCAGTTTATCTCAGCCCAGCTCACCTCAGCTTATCTCAGCTCAACTCAATTCAGCTTATCTCAGCTCAACTCAACTCAGCTTATCTCAGCTCAACTCAGCTTATCTCAGCTCAACTCAACTCAGCTTATCTCAGCTCACCTCACTTGAACTCAGCTCATCTCAACTCAGCTTATCTCAGCTCAGCTCAACTCAGCTTATCTCAGCTCAGCTCAACTGCGCTCAGCTTATCTCAGCTCAACTTAGCTTATCTCAGCTCAACACAACTCAGATTATCTCAACTCAGCTTATCTCAACTCATCTTAACTCAGCTCAGCTCAACTTAACTCAGCTCAGCTCAACTCAGTTTATCTCAGCTCAACTCAGCTTATCTCAGCTCAGCTTATCTCAGCTCAGCTCAACTCCGTTTATCTCAACTCAACTCAGCTTATCTCAGCTCAACTCAGCTTATCTCAGCTCAACTCAACTCATCTTAGCTCAACTCAACTCAGCTTATCTCAGCTAAACTCAACTCAATTTAGCTTATCTTAGCTCAGCTCATCTCAGCTTATTTCAGCTCAGCTCATCTCAGCTTTTTTCAGCTCAACTCAGTTTATCTCAGCTCAGCCCGACTCAGCTTATCTCAGCTGAGCCCGACTCAGCTTATCTCAGCTGAGCCCGACTCAGCTTATCTCAGCTCAACTCAGTTTATCTCAGCTCAACTCAGCTTAGCTCAGCTCAACTCAGCTTATCTCAGCTCAACTCGGTTTATCTCAGCTCAGCTTAACTCAACTCAGCTTATCTCAGCTCACCTCAACTCAGCTTATTTCAGCCCAGCTCACCTCAGTTTATCTCAGCCCAGCTCACCTCAGCTTATCTCAGCTCAACTCAATTCAGCTTATCTCAGCTCAGCTCAACTCAACTCAGCTTATCTCAGCTCAACTCAGCTTATCTCAGCTCAGCTCAACTCAGCTTATCTCAACTCAACTCAGCTTATCTTAGCTCAGCTCAACTCAATTCAGCTTATCTCAGCTCAACTCAGCTTATCTCAGCTCAGCTCAGCTCAAATCAGCTTATCTCAGCTTTGCTCAACTCAACTCAGCTTATCTTAGCTCAACTCAACTCAGCTTATCTCAACTAAACTCAGTTTATCTCAACTCAGCTTATCTCAGCTCAACTCATCTTATCTTGGCTCAGCTCAACGCAACTCAGCTTATCTCAGCTCAACTCAGCTTGTCTCAGCTCAGCTCAACTCAGCTTATCTCAGCTCAACTCAACTCAGCTTATCTCAGCTCAACTCAACTCAACTCAGCTTATCTCAACTCAGCTCAACTCATCTTATCTTTGCTCAGCTCATCTCAGCTTATTTCAGCTCAACTCAGTTTATCTCAGCTCAGCCTGACTCTGCTTATCTCAGCTCAGCTCGACTCAGCTTATTTCAGCTCAGCTCAACCCAGTTTATCTCAGCTTAACTCAGCTTAGCTCAGCTCAACTCAGTTTAGCTCAGCTCAACTCAGCTTATCTCAGCTCAACTCAGCTTATCTCATCTCAACTCAGTTTATCTCAGCTCAGCTTAACTCAACTCAGCTTATCCTTAGCTCCACTTAGCTTATTTCAGCCCAGCTCACCTCAGTTTATCTCAGCCCAGCTCACCTCAGCTTATCTCAGCTCAGCTCAGCTCAACTCAGCTTATCTCAGCTCAACTCAGCTTATCTCAGCTTTGCTCAACTCAACTCAGCTTATCTTAGCTCAACTCAACTCAGCTTATCTCAACTGAACTCAGTTTATCTCAACTCAGCTTATCTCAACTCATCTTATCTTGGCTCAGCTCAACGCAACTCAGCTTATCTCAACTCAACTCAGCTTATCTCAGCTCAACTCAACTCAGCTTATTTCAGCTCAGCTCAGCTCATCTCAGCTTATTTCAGCTCAACTCAGTTTATCTCAGCTCAGCCCGACTCATCTCAGCTCAGCCCGACTCAGCTTATCTCAGCTCAGCTCAACTCAGCTTATCTCATCTCAGCTCAGCTCAACTCATCTTAGCTCAGCTTATCTCAGCTTATTTCAGCTCAGCTCATCTCAGCTTATTTCAGCTTAACTCGGTTTATCTCAGCTCAGCCCGACTCAGCTTATCTCAGCTCAGCCCGACTCAGCTTATCTCAGCTCAGCCCGACTCAGCTTATCTCAGTTCAGCTCGACTCAGCTTATTTCAGCTCAGCTTATCTCAGCTCAACTCAGCTTAACTCAGATTAGCTCAGCTCAACTCAGCTTAGCTCAGCTCAACTCAGCTTATCTCAGCTCAACTCAGTTTATCTCAGCTCAACTCACCTCAACTCAGCTCAGCCCAACTCAGCTTATCTCAGCCCAGCTCACCTCAGCCCAGCTCAGCTCAGCTCAACTCAGCTTACTTCAGCTCAGCTTATCTCAGCTTAACTCAACTCATCTTATCTCAGCTCAGTTCAGCTCAACTCAGCTTATCTCAGCTCAATTCAGCTCAACTCAGCTCAGTTCAACTCAACTCAGCTCAACTCAATTCAGCTTATCTCAGCTCAACTCAACTTATCTCAGCTCAGCTCAACTCAGCTTATCTCAACTCAACACAACTCAGCTTATCTCAGCTCAACTCAACTCAGCTTATCTCAGCTCAGCTCGCTTGAACTCAGCTTCTCAGCTCAGCTCAACTGCGCTCAGCTTATCTCAGCTCAGCTTAGCTTATCTCAGCTCAACTCAACTCAGATTATCTCAACTCAACTTATCTCAACTCATCTTAACTGAGCTCAGCTCAACTTAACTCAGCTCAGCTCAACTCAACTCAGTTTACCTCAGCTCAACTCAGCTTATCTCAGCTCAGCTCAACTCAGCTTATCTCAGCTCAGCTCAACTCTGTTTATCTCAACTCAATTCAGCTTATCTTAGCTCAGCTCATCTCAGCTTATTTCAGCTCATCTCAGCTTTTTTCAGCTCAACTAAGTTTGTCTCAGCTCAACTCAGCTCACCTCAGTTTATCTCAGCCCAGCTCACCTCAGCTTATCTCAGCTCAACTCAATTCAGCTTATCTCAGCTCAACTCAGCTTATCTCAGCTCAGCTCAACTCAGCTTATCTCAGCTCAGCTCAGCTCACCTCAGTTTATCTCAGCCCAGCTCACCTCAGCTTATCTCAGCTCAACTCAATTCAGCTTATCTCAGCTCAACTCAGCTTATCTCAGCTTAGCTCAACTCAGCTTATCTCAGCTCAGCTCACCTCAGTTTATCTCAGCCCAGCTCACCTCAGCTTATCTCAGCTCAACTCAATTCAGCTTATCTCAGCTCAACTCAGCTTATCTCAGCTCAGCTCAACTCAGCTTATCTCAGCTCAACTCAACTCAGCTTATCTTAGCTCAGCTCAACTCAATTCAGCTTATCTCAGCTCAACTCAACTTATCTCAGCTCAGCTCAACTCAGCTTATCTCAGCTCAACTTATCTCAGCTCAACTCATCTTATCTTGGCTCAGCTCAACGCAACTCAGCTTATCTCAGCTCAACTCAGCTTGTCTCAGCTCAGCTCAACTCAGCTTATCTCAGCTCAACTCAACTCAGCTTATCTCAGTTCAGCTCAACTCAACTCAGCTTATCTCAACTCAGCTCAACTCATCTTATCTTAGCTCAGCTCATCTCAGCTTATTTCAGCTCAACTCAGTTTATCTCAGCTCAGCCTGACTCTGCTTATCTCAGCTCAGCCCGACTCAGCTTATCTCAGCTCAGCTCGACTCAGCTTATTTCAGCTCAGCTCAACCCAGTTTATCTCAGCTCAACTCAGCTTAACTCAGCTTAGCTCAGCTCAACTCAGCTCAACTCAGCTTAGCTCAGCTCAACTCAGCTTATCTCATCTCAACTCAGCTTATCTCAGCTCAGCTTAACTCAACTCAGCTTATCTCAGCTCAGCTCCACTTAGCTTATTTCAGCCCAGCTCACCTCAGTTTATCTCAGCCCAGCTCACCTCAGCTTATCTCTGCTCAACTCAGCTTATCTCAGCTCAACTCAGCTTATCTCAGCTTTGCTCAACTCAACTCAGCTTATCTTAGCTCAACTCAACTCAGCTTATCTCAACTGAACTCAGTTTATCTCAACTCAGCTTATCTCAACTCATCTTATCTTGGCTCAGCTCAACGCAACTCAGCTTATCTCAGCTCAACTCAGCTTGTCTCAGCTCAGCTCAACTCAGCTTATCTCAGCTCAACTCAACTCAGCTTATTTCAGCTCAGCTCATCTCAGCTTATTTCAGCTCAACTCAGTTTATCTCAGCTCAGCTCAACTCAGCTTATCTCAGCTCAACTCAACTCAGCTTATCTCAGCTCAGCTCAACTCAACTCGTCTTATCTCAACTCAGCTTAACTCATCTTATCTTAGCTCAGCTTATCTCAGCTTATTTCAGCTCAGCTCATCTCAGCTTATTTCAGCTCAACTCAGTTTATCTCAGCTCAGCCCGACTCAGCTTATCTCAGCTCAGCCTGACTCAGCTTATCTCAGCTCAGCCCGACTCAGCTTATTTCAGCTCAGCTCAACCCAGTTTATCTCAGCTCAACTCAGCTTAACTCAGCTTAGCTCAGCTCAACTCAGCTTATCTCAGCTCAACTCAGCTTATCTCAGCTCAGCTCGACTCAGCTTATTTCAGCTCAGCTCAACCCAGTTTATCTCAGCTTAACTCAGCTTAACTCAGCTTATCTCAGCTCAGCTCAGCTCATCTCAGCTTACTTCAGCTCAGCTTATCTCAGCTTAACTCAACTCATCTTATCTCAACTCATCTCAGCTTATCTCAGCTCAGCTCAACTCATCTTATCTCAGCTCACCTCAGCTTATCTCAGCTCAACTCAGCTCAGCTCATCTTATCTCAGATCAGCTTAGCTCAGCTCAGGTCCTGCTGATCTCTGATCTGCCTGCAGGCCTTCTCTCTGTATGAGGACGAGATCAGCGACTCTAAAGCCCAGCTGGCTGCTATCACCCTCATCATCGGCAC
Source organism: Megaleporinus macrocephalus (assembly GCA_021613375.1). NCBI lineage: Eukaryota > Metazoa > Chordata > Actinopteri > Characiformes > Anostomidae > Megaleporinus > Megaleporinus macrocephalus. The sequence continues at coordinate 36,415,381 of CM038728.1, read as the reverse complement.
CTTCGAGCGCATGCGCTGCTTCAGCGAGGAGAACCACGAGCCCCTCCGGACCCAGTGCGCTCTGGCCGCCTCCAAACTGCTGAAGAAGCCCGACCAGTGCCGCGCCGTCAGCATCTGCGCCCATCTCTTCTGGTCAGGCCGAAACACGGACAAGAACGGAGAGGAGGTTCGTACCCTAATCAGATCTGCTCTTCTTACTGGTGATCAGACACTTACTGATCAGATACACAGACTTACACTATCAGCTCAGACTCTAACCCAGTTGTGAATATTAATTAATTAATGAACTTATTTATTTAATTGCTTCACTTCCTCATTAGAGCGTGTTCTGACCTTTAGCAGGTCCGTGTTTAGAAAATAGCAGCGAGCTCGTCAGTGCAGCACTAATTAAACAGCCTGTTTAAAACAAATCTCACTTTTCAGATATTCCTCCACCTCCGCCGAAAACATGTAGCACTTTAATTACAGACTCTTTACAAATCAGTTCAGATATAAACACAGTCCTTTAGACAGGCTCTGTGTGAAACTGTCTGTTCTAGATCCAGTCAGATCTGTTCACAGTGGTTCTAGATCCAGTCAGATCTGTTCACAGTGGTTCTAGATCCAGTCAGATCTGTTCACAGTGGTTCTAGATCCAGTCAGATCTGTTCACAGTGGTTCTAGATCCAGTTAGATCTGTTCACAGTGGAGGTGAATGGAACCAGACGTCCACCTCTAAAAGCTCCTCACAGAAAGTTCTTACAGTAGATGTTATAAATACACTGTCTGATTCTGAGACTCTGTTTATGATAGTTTAGAGAAGATCTCAGTCTTAAACTCCATTCATGGTGGAGGGATACATGCAGGACGCTGTGAGGTTCAAATAGTCCCCAAAGAAAACCTAGTATTTTCAGATCTTCCACATTTTACCATCAACATCCAGATAAACTCAGAAGACACGTGTAGCTTCACTGGTGGGTTTCATAGTAAATACAATGTGTAGATTAGTGTTGTAGACATGGAGACCCCTGGTTACCATCCCCACCACTGTAAACACCATCACCACCACTGTAAACACCACCATCTCCACTGTAAACACCATCACCACCACTGTAAACATCACCACCACTGTAAACATCATCACCACTGTAAACATCATCACCACCACTGTAAACAACACCACCACTGTAAACATCATCACCACCACTGTAAACAACATCACCACCACTGTAAACAACAACACCACCACTGTAAACAACACCACCACTGTAAACACCATCACCACCACTGTAAACAACAACACCACCACTGTAAACATCATCATCACCACCACTGTAAACATCACCACCACTGTAAACATCATCACCACTGTAAACACCATCACCACCACTGTAAACACCATCACCACCACTGTAAACACCATCACCACCACTGTAAACATCATCACCACTGTAAACATCATCACCACCACTGTAAACAACACCACCACTGTAAACATCATCACCACCACTGTAAACAACATCACCACCACTGTAAACAACAACACCACCACTGTAAACAACACCACCACTGTAAACACCATCACCACCACTGTAAACAACACCACCACCACTGTAAACACCATCACCACAACTGTAAACAACAACACCACCACTGTAAACATCATCATCACCACCACTGTAAACATCACCATCACTGTAAACATCATCATCACCACCACTGTAAACACCATCACCACCACTGTAAACAACAACACCACCACTGTAAACAACAACACCACTGTAAACAACACCACCACTGTAAACACCATCACCACCACTGTAAACATCATCATCACTGTAAACATCATCATCACCACCACTGTAAACACCATCACCACCACTGTAAACACCATCACCACCACTGTAAACACCACCACCACTGTAAACAACACCACCACTGTAAACAACAACACCACTGTAAACATCACCATCACTGTAAACATCATCATCACCACCACTGTAAACACCATCACCACCACTGTAAACACCACCACCACTGTAAACACCACCACCACTGTAAACAATACCACCACTGTAAACAACAACACCACTGTAAACATCACCATCACTGTAAACATCATCATCACCACCACTGTAAACACCATCACCACCACTGTAAACATCATCACCACCACTGTAAACACCACCACCACTGTAAACAACAACACCACTGTAAACATCATCATCACTGTAAACATCATCATCACCACCACTGTAAACACCATCACCACCACTGTAAACAACAACACCACCACTGTAAACAACACCACCACCACTGTAAACAACAACACCACCACTGTAAACAACAACACCACCACTGTAACAACAACACCACTGTAAACATCACCATCACTGTAAACACCATCACCACCACTGTAAACACCACCACCACTGTAAACAACACCACCACTGTAAACAACAACACCACTGTAAACATCACCATCACTGTAAACACCATCACCACCACTGCAAACACCATCACCACCACTGTAAACAACACCACCACCACTGTAAACATCATCACCACTGTAAACAACAACACCACCACCACTGTAACAACAACACCACTGTAAACATCACCATCACTGTAAACATCATCATCACCACCACTGTAAACACCATCACCACCACTGTAAACACACCAACACCACCACTGTAAACACCATCACCACCACTGTAAACACCACCACCACTGTAAACAACAACACCACTGTAAACATCACCATCACTGTAAACAACGCCACCACCACTGTAACAACAACACCACTGTAAACATCACCATCACTGTAAACAACACCACCACCACTGTAACAACAACACCACTGTAAACATCACCATCACTGTAAACATCATCATCATCATCACTGTGACGAGACTGGAAATCCAAATAATTTTGAATTGTTTGTTGAATTTGGTTCCAATATGGTGGTTATTTCTGCGGTGAGTGGTTTTGTGTTTGCTGTTGGTGGACAGTTTGTTTATTTGTTTGTTTGTTTGTTTGTTTGTTTGTATACTGAGCTAAACTCGTGCCACCTGATGATAGCATGGCCTTCGGTGTTGAATGCGCTAGTATGCAGGCTCCGCTGTCTCGGGGGGCTCTGTTTGAGCGGAGGTCTCGCTGTGCGTCGCTGAACAAAGCCGCTACCTGAGGTTCGCACAGTGTATTGATTGACACACCTGCGTTCCTTTGATCTGGCTCTGCTCTCCGCGGCGCGTACTGTGCAGACCGACCAGCAGCGGTCATTTCAGTGATGTTACACTTTCTCTCTAGAACGTTTACCGGTTAGCTCTGAGCGCGCTCTGCACAAGGGGAAGTCCACTGACCTTTTAAAATTCCCTTAGAATTCAGTGTAAACAGAGTGATTCAGAGTGGTGTTTACAGTGGTGGTGGGGGTGTTGGTGTGTTTACAGTGGTGGTGGTGGTGTTTACAGTGGTGGTGATGGTGTTGGTGTGTTTACAGTGGTGGTGGTGGTGTTTACAGTGGTGGTGATGGTGTTGGTGGTGTTTACAGTGGTGGTGATGGTGTGGTGGTGATGGTGTTGGTGGTGTTGGGGTGTTTACAGTGGTGTTGGGGTGTTTACAGTGGTGTTGGTGTGTTTACAGTGGTGGTGGTGGTGTTTACAGTGGTGGTGATGGTGTGGTGGTGATGGTGTTGGTGGTGTTGGGGTGTTTACAGTGGTGGTGGTGGTGTTTACAGTGGTGGTGATGGTGTTTACAGTGGTGGTGGTGGTGTTTACAGTGGTGGTGATGGTGTTTACAGTGGTGGTGGTGGTGTTTACAGTGGTGGTGGTGGTGTTTACAGTGGTGGTGGTGGTGTTTACAGTGGTGGTGATGGTGTGGTGGTGATGGTGTGGTGGTTACAGTGGTGGTGATGGTGTGGTGGTGATGGTGTTGGTGGTGATGGTGTTGGTGGTGGTGGTGTTTACAGTGGTGGTGATGGTGTTGGTGAGATGCAGCTGCAGTTCTGTTTTATCATGATTATATTTTTTGCGCAGCTGCTCCCACATAACAAACTCACTTCATAGTTAATGTATTATTTATATTTATATTTATTTTAAT
>CM038728.1:36393801-36406301 GCA_021613375.1 Megaleporinus macrocephalus | reverse complement strand
AATCCTCACAGCAATGTTCAACATCAGCCCCAACCTCACTAACACTCAGTCAAATCCTCACAGCAATGTTCAACATCAGTACCTGACCTCACTAACACTCAATCAAATCCTCACAACAATGTTCAACATCAGTACCTAACCTCACTAACACTCAATCAAATCCTCACAGCAATGTTCAACACCAGTACCTGACCTCACTAACACTCAATCAAATCCTCACAGCAATGTTCAACATCAGTACCTGACCTCACTAACACTCCATTAAATCCTCACAGCAATGTTCCTGGACCTGCTGTGTACTTGGGGTATGGGGTGTGTACGAGGTGTTTATAGGGTGGGTACGGGGTGTGTACTGGGTGTTTATGGGATGTGTATGGGGTGTTTATAGGGTGTGTACGGGGTGTTTATAGGGTGTGTATGAGGTGTTTATGGAGTGTGTACGAGATGTGTACGGGGTGTTTATAGGGTGTCTGTGGGGAGTGTACGGGGTGTGTACGGAGTGTTTATAGGGTGTCTGTGGGGAGTGTACGGGGTGTGTACGGAGTGTTTATAGGGTGTCTGCGGGGTGTGTACGAAGTGTTTATAGGGTGTCTGCGGGGGGTGTACGGGGTGTGTACGGAGTGTTTATAGGGTGTCTGCAGGGGGTGGTTGGGGTGTTTATAGGGTGTGTACAGGGAGTGTACGGGATGTGTACGGAGTGTTTATAAGGTGTGGACGGGGGTGTTCGGGGTGTGTATGGGGTGTTCATAGGGTGTCTGTGGGCGCTGTTCGGGGTGTTTATAGGGTGTGTACGGAGTGTTATAGGGTGTGTACGGGGGTGTTCGGGGTGTTTATAGGGTGTCTGCGGGGTGTGTACAAAGTGTTTATAGGGTGTCTGCGGGGGGTGTTCGGGGTGTTTATAGGGTGTGTACGGGGTGTGTACGGGGTGTTTATAGGGTGTGTACTGGGGTGTTCAGGGTGTTCTGGGTGTTTATAGGGTGTGTACTGGGGTGTTCAGGGTGTTCGGAGTGTTTATAGGGTGTGTACGGGGGTGTTCGGTGTGTACTGGGGTGTTCAGGGTGTTCGGAGTGTTTATAGGGTGTGTACGGGGGTGTTCCGGGTGTTTATAGGGTGTGTACTGAGGTGTTCGGGGTGTTTATAGGGTGTGTACGGGGGTGTTGGGGGTGTTTATAGGGTGTGTACTGGGGTGTTCGGGGTGTTTATAGGGTGTGTACTGGGGTGTTTAAAGGGTGTGTACGGGGGTGTTCGGGGTGTTTATAGGTGTGTACGGGGGTGTTTGGGGTGTTTATAGGGTGTGTACTGGGGTGTTCGGGGTGTTTATAGGGTGTGTACTGGGGTGTTCAGGGTGTTCTGGGTGTTTATAGGGTGTGTACGGGGTGTGTACGGGGTGTTTATAGGGTGTGTACTGGGGTGTTCAGGGTGTTCTGGGTGTTTATAGGGTGTGTACTGGGGTGTTCAGGGTGTTCGGAGTGTTTATAGGGTGTGTACGGGGGTGTTCGGTGTGTACTGGGGTGTTCAGGGTGTTCGGAGTGTTTATAGGGTGTGTACGGGGGTGTTCCGGGTGTTTATAGGGTGTGTACTGAGGTGTTCGGGGTGTTTATAGGGTGTGTACGGGGGTGTTGGGGGTGTTTATAGGGTGTGTACTGGGGTGTTCGGGGTGTTTATAGGGTGTGTACTGGGGTGTTTAAAGGGTGTGTACGGGGGTGTTCGGGGTGTTTATAGGTGTGTACGGGGGTGTTTGGGGTGTTTATAGGGTGTGTACTGGGGTGTTCGGGGTGTTTATAGGGTGTGTACTGGGGTGTTTATAGGGTGTGTACGGGGGTGTTCGGGGTGTTTATAGGGTGTGTACTGAGGTGTTTATAGGGTGTGTACGGGGTGTTCGGGGTGTTTATAGGTGTGTACGGGGGTGTTCGGGGTGTTTATAGGGTGTGTACGGGGTGTTTGGGGTGTTTATAGGGTGTGTACGGGGTGTTCGGGGTGTTTATAGGGTGTGTACGGGGTGTTCAGGGTGTTTATAGGGTGTGTACTGGGGTGTTTATAGGGTGTGTACGGGGTGTTCGGGGTGTTTATAGGGTGTGTACTGGGCTGTTTATAGGGTGTGTACGGGGGTGTTCGGGGTGTTTATAGGGTGTGTAAAGGGGTGTTCGGGGTGTTTATAGGGTGTGTACGGGGTGTTCGGGGTGTTTATAGGTGTGTACGGGGGTGTTCGGGGTGTTTATAGGGTGTGTACGGGGTGTTTGGGGTGTTTATAGGGTGTGTACGGGGTGTTTGGGGTGTTTATAGGGTGTGTACGGGGTGTTCGGGGTGTTTATAGGGTGTGTAAGGGGGTGTTGGGGGTGTTTATAGGGTGTGTACGGGGTGTTCGGGGTGTTTATAGGGTGTGTAAGGGGATGTTCGGGGTGTTTATAGGGTGTGTACGGGGTGTTGGGGGTGTTTATAGGTGTGTACGGGGTGTTCGGGGTGTTTATAGGGTGTGTACGGGGTGTTGGGGGTGTTTATAGGGTGTGTACGGGGTGTTCGAGGTGTTTATAGGGTGTGTACGGGGTGTTTATAGGGTGTGTACGGGGTGTTCGGGGTGTTTATAGGTGTGTACGGGGTGTTCGGGGTGTTTATAGGTGTGTACTGGGTGTTCGGGGTGTTTATAGGGTGTGTACGGGGGTGTTCGGGGTGTTTATAGGGTGTGTACGGGGGTGTTCGGGGTGTTTATAGGGTGTGTACGGGGTGTTTGGGGTGTTTATAGGGTGTGTTCGGGGTGTTTATAGGGTGTGTAAGGGGGTGTTGGGGGTGTTTATAGGGTGTGTACGGGGTGTTCGGGGTGTTTATAGGGTGTGTAAGGGGATGTTCGGGGTGTTTATAGGGTGTGTACGGGGTGTTCAGGGTGTTTATAGGTGTGTACGGGGTGTTTATAGGGTGTGTACGGGGTGTTTGGGGTGTTTATAGGGTGTGTACGGGGTGTTGGGGGTGTTTATAGGGTGTGTACGGGGTGTTCGAGGTGTTTATAGGGTGTGTACGGGGTGTTTATAGGGTGTGTACGGGGTGTTTGGGGTGTTTATAGGTGTGTACGGGGTGTTCGGGGTGTTTATAGGGTGTGTACGGGGTGTTTATAGGGTGTGTACGGGGTGTTTATACGTGTGTACGGGGTGTTCGGGGTGTTTATAGGGTGTGTACGGGGTGTTCGGGGTGTTTATAGGGTGTGTACGGGGTGTTGGGGGTGTTTATAGGGTGTGTACGGGGTGTTCGAGGTGTTTATAGGTGTGTACGGGGTGTTCGGGGTGTTTATAGGGTGTGTAAGGGGGTGTTGGGGGTGTTTATAGGGTGTGTACGGGGTGTTCGGGGTGTTTATAGGGTGTGTAAGGGGATGTTCGGGGTGTTTATAGGGTGTGTACGGGGTGTTCAGGGTGTTTATAGGTGTGTACGGGGGTGTTCGGGGTGTTTATAGGGTGTGTACGGGGTGTTCGGGGTGTTTATAGGGTGTGTACGGGGTGTTGGGGGTGTTTATAGGGTGTGTACGGGGTGTTCGAGGTGTTTATAGGGTGTGTACGGGGTGTTTATAGGGTGTGTACGGGGTGTTTGGGGTGTTTATAGGTGTGTACGGGGTGTTCGGGGTGTTTATAGGGTGTGTACGGGGTGTTTGGGGTGTTTATAGGGTGTGTACGGGGTGTTCGAGGTGTTTATAGGGTGTGTACGGGGTGTTTATAGGGTGTGTACGGGGTGTTCGGGGTGTTTATACGTGTGTACGGGGTGTTCGGGGTGTTTATAGGGTGTGTACGGGGTGTTCGGGGTGTTTATAGGGTGTGTACGGGGTGTTGGGGGTGTTTATAGGGTGTGTACGGGGTGTTCGAGGTGTTTATACGTGTGTACGGGGTGTTCAGGGTGTTTATAGGGTGTGTACGGGGTGTTGGGGGTGTTTATAGGGTGTGTACGGGGTGTTCGGGGTGTTTATACGTGTGTACGGGGTGTTCGGGGTGTTTATAGGGTGTGTACGGGGTGTTCGGGGTGTTTATAGGGTGTGTACGGGGTGTTTATAGGGTGTGTACGGGGTGTTCGGGGTGTTTATAGGTGTGTACTGGGTGTTCGGGGTGTTGGCAGGTTGAAGATGTTGACTTGTCTGTTTGCTGCAGGTGACGGTTCAGGTTCTGAACCAGCTGATCCAGAAGATCCGGGAGGACCTGCCGAACCTGGAGGCCAGCGAGGAGACCGAGCAGATCAACAAGCACTTCCACAACACGCTGGAGCACCTGCGCCTGCAGAGGGAGTCGCCCGAGTCCGAGGGTCCCGCCTACGAGGGTCTCGTGCTGTAGGATCAGCACAAACACCCACCCATACGTCTACATCTGTCTGTGTATAAACACACCTAGAGATATATAGTCTGTATATACACCCACTCACTCACACTCAAACACACACTCACTCACTCACTCACACACACTCACTCACTCACTCACACACACTCACACACTCACTCACACACACTCACTTACACACACTCACTTACACACACTCACCCACACTCACTCACACACACACACTCACTCACACTCAAACACACACTCACTCACTCACTCACACACACACACTCCCTTACACACACTCACCCACACTCACTTACACACACTCACCCACACTCACCCACACACACTCACACACACACACTCCCTTACACACACTCACCCACACTCACCCACACACACTCACACACACACACACTCCCTTACACACACTCACCCACACACACTCACACACACACACACACACACACACACATTCACTCACACTCAAACACACACTCACTCACACACACACTCACTTACACACACTCACCCACACTCACCCACACACACTCACACACACACACACACACACACACACACACACTCACTCATTCACTCACACACACACACACACTCACACACTTACTCACACACACACACTCACTCATTCACTCACACACACTCACACATACACACACACTCACTCATTCACTCACACACTCACACATACACACACACCCACTCACACATACACACACACACCCACTCACACACACTCACACATACACACACACACCCACTCACACACACACACTCACACACACACACACTCACACACACACTCACCCACCCACCCACTCTCTCTCTCTCTCTGCTCGTTCTCTCACTCTGAGTTTGTGTACACAGTTTCAGTTTGTTGTTGTCCAGGGTGGTCTTGTGGGTTCAGATGTGATCTCGTCATGAGAAGAGTTTTTGGGTTGGGGGGGTGGTGGGCATTGGGTTGGGGGGGGTGGTGGGCATTGGGTTGGGGGGGTGGTGGGCATTGGGTTGGGGGGGGGGTGGGCATTGGGGGCGTTTAGAGAGAACTTCAGAACTTCTCCTTACGAGTTCACGTCTGACCCGCAGACGGACCCCCGAGCGGAGACGCGGGAGCGAGAGCTTCATTTGCTTCATTTGAGCTGCGCACTGTGGAGACTCACTGTTGGGCTGTGATGCGATACTGTGATGCGATGCTGTGATGCGATGCTGATCATTGCGCTTATGAGACCTGCTTTCCTGCAACTGTTTGTGTTTTGGTCCCGTCGCTCCTTCTCGTCTCCCTCGTCGCTCCTGTGACGGTGTGTTGGAGTAAAACTGAGAGTGATGCGTTAACGTGATCCATGATGAGCAGCGGGCGCGGCTGCGAGTGTGATGTAAGCGTGAAGAGGAGTAACTGTGCTGTTTATCTTCTTATTCTTCTTACTTTTTTAATCATGATCCCCCCAGACCCCCCGACCCCCCCCCCATATTGTATGTATATGTAAGTGTAAGTGTAACGATGCGTTTCACTGATTTCATGACATTTGCACAAATAAACTGGTGATTAACCCGCGTGCCTCCTGTCTCCTCCTCTCTCCTCCTCTCTCCTCCTCTCTCCTCTCTCCTCCTCTCTCCTCCTCTCCTCCTCTCTCTTCCTCTCCTCCTCTCTCCTCCTCTCACCTCCTCTCTTCCTCTCTCCTCTCTCCTCCTCTCTCCTCCTCTCCTCCTCTCTCCTTCTCTCCTCTCTCCTCCTCTCTCCTCCTGGTTTCTTTCAGCAGAGCTGTGTTTACGCCTCACAGCAGAATTCAGAGCGCTGCGCCGCCGCCGGCATGAAGCAGTGTAAATGTTGCCATGGAGACGGTGTCACAATGAACAGGATGCAGGTTCAGACGCCGTTTTGTCTGAAAGTATTTTGAACAGACGGCGTCACATCAGCGGCCATGTTTACACAAACCTCCCGGACAGATCTCCTCTCTTCTCCTCTCCTCTCTTCTCCTCTCCTCTCCTCTCTTCTCCTCTCTTCTCCTCTCTTCTCCTCTCTTCTCCTCTCCTCTCTTCTCCTCTCCTCTCCTCTCTTCTCCTCTCTTCTCCTCTCTTCTCCTCTCTTCTCTTCTCCTCTCTTCTCCTCTCTTCTCCTCTCCTCTCTTCTCCTCTCTTCTCCTCTCTTCTCCTCTCTTCTCTTCTCCTCTCTTCTCCTCTCTTCTCCTCTCTTCTCTTCTCCTCTCTTCTCCTCTCTTCTCTTCTCCTCTCTTCTCTTCTCCTCTCTTCTCCTCTCTTCTCTTCTCCTCTCTTCTCTTCTCCTCTCTTCTCCTCTCCTCTCCTCTCTTCTCCTCTCCTCTCTTCTCCTCTCTTCTCCTCTCCTCTCCTCTCTTCTCCTCTCTTCTCTCCTCTCCTCTCCTCTCTTCTCCTCTCCTCTCTTCTCCTCTCCTCTCTTCTCCTCTCCTCTCCTCTCTTCTCCTCTACTCTCCCTTCCTCTCTTCTCCTCTCCTTTCCTCTCTTCTCCTCTCCTCTCTTCTCCTCTCTTCTCTTCTCCTCTCTTCTCCTCTCTTCTCCTCTCCTATCTTCTGTTCTCCTCTCCTCTCTCTTTTCTACTGTTCTCCTCTCTTCTCTTCTCTTCTCTTCTCCTCTCTTCTCCTCTCCTCTCCTCTCTTCTCCTCTCCTCTCCTCTCCTCTCCTCTCCTCTCCTCTCCTCTCTTCTCTCCTCTCCTCTCCTCTCCTCTCCTCTCCTCTCCTCTCCTCTCCTCTCCTCTCCTCTCCTCTCCTCTCTTCTCTTCTCTTCTCTTCTCCTCTCTCATCTCCTCTCTCTTCTCCTCTCCTCTCTACTCTTCTCTCCTCCTCACAGCTGATCTGATCCGACTGAATATCAGGGGATGTTTTTATATGAACCGAGTTCGGAGCGGTCAGTTTACCCAGAATGCCCAGCAGTGCTTCGGTCAGACGCAGCTTCACCAACGAGGAAACACAGAAAGTAAAAAAGGAGAAATTTAAATTTAAAAGAAACAAAATTTCTGAGGAATCTGGAGAGACAGTTCAGCAGATCTACATTTTCAGCCTGGGTTTAAAAGTGTCTAGAACCTGGTTCTCCTAATGTTCCCTGGTTCTATTTAAGATCAGTACAGTATCTAAACTCTGCTTCCCCATCTTTAGTCTTTATCTCAGGCTGGACTAACTGAGCAGTTCCTGAAGATCTGAGTTCTGCTCGTATCACTGCAGCTGATCGGACGCTGATCTGACACCAGTCAGTGATTCCCAGACCAGTAATAGAACCTTACAGTCGGTTCTGTAACAGACTGGTACCAGTGTGAGGGTTTAGGAGCGGGGGTGATGTGTTTCCTCTGTTACAGTGTCTTTACTGGGAGACCAGTTAGGACCATTAGTGATCCACCCTGCTGGGAATGAAGGTCAGGAGATTTCTGAACTGAAGTTAATGAAAGGGTGATTTGGTAACTGCTGATACTGAGTTCTGAATCTGTCAGTACACCGAGGTGACGAGCAGGTCTTTAGAGTTCAGGACTCTGAAATCCAGAAAGCTAGGATTAGCGTTAGCTAGACAGTGTCTCGTCATTACTCCTGAATAAACATCATCATCCCTCCTCCACCAAACTTTACAGTCACAGTGCAGTCAGGCAGGTAACGTTCTCCCGCTGTTCTCCAAACCCAGACTCGTCCAGACTGAGCAGATAGAGAAGCGTGATTGATCCCTCAACAGAACACGTGTCCACTGCTCCAGAGTCCAGAGGCGGAGCTCTACTCCATCCGACGCTCGGCACTGTGCTGGTGGTGTGAGGCTTGTGTGCAGCTGCTTGTACGTGAAGCTCCACAGTGTTGGTGCTGATGTTGAAGCCAGAGGAGATCTGAACTCTGCAGTTATTGATCACTGATCAGAGAGTTGGAGCTTCCAGTGTTCAATCAAACTCTCACAGCTGATGGTGAAGATTTAGGAGGGGAGAAGTTTCACTAACTGACTTGTAATGGAGTTCAGTAGCTCTTTAGAACCTCACACTCTTTCAGTAGTGTGTGCAGACAAATGCAGGGTTAGCTGCTGGATTATATACACCTGTGTTAATGGGACTGAATGAAACCCTACATTCAATCATTGTGTCCTGATACTTTTGATGGTGTGCTGTATGTGGGTGACTGTTTGTTGGCTAAAGCCAGAAGTTAATAACGCTGAAGAAGATTTACACCTCGGAGGACTGTGTGAAGCTCCTCCTCCTCCTCACCCTCGTGTCCATATCACTAAACGCTGTCCGTGCAGCAGAGCGTCGACGGGACGGGACGGGATGGTGTGCGTGTGCTGTCATTCAGAAAGCTTTCTTAACACTGGTTGGTCCTGATGTCCAGCGAGGTCGTCCTAATAAATCAACATCCTGAGCACTGGCTGGTCGAGACCCTGTGAGATGACCGTCTCCGAGTGTGACCGTGACGGCGTGTCCGATACGGAGTTTGTTTTTGGCTGCGTGTTAAAATCATGACGTTAATAAAATAGAAAAGAAAAAAAAGTATCAAATAAAGTATAAAATGAAAGTATCAATTTATTATTTCAGTAAACTCACTCGAGGTAAACTGTGGGGGTCTGTACACAATCACTGGTGATGTTTTTGGTCCCCCGGTCAGAACTGCACTCGCACGGGGTTAGGAGTGTCTAATAGAGTGGACAGTGAGTGGACACAGTGTTTAAAACACTCCAGCAGCACTGCTGTGTCTGGTCCACTCTCACCAGCACAACACACACAAACGCACCACCACCAAATCAGTATCACTGCAGTGCTGAGAATGACCCACCTCCCTAATAGTAGCTGCTCTGTGGAGGTCCTGTGGGGGTCCTGATCATTAAAGAACAGGGTATACAGGTATATGTGCAAACATTGTGTCCTCTCTGTCCACTCTATTACACACTCCTACTTTGTTGGTCCACCTCGTCCCGTAGCGCAGTGGAGGGGTCTTCTGGTCCTGGAGGTCCCAGAAAGGATTTGTGGGAGAAACTTGAGTCGAGTTAATTTCTAGTTTATTTGTGTAGCACTTTTTCAACAATGTCACAAAGCAGCTCTACAGGAGTCAGCGAGTCGGAGTCAGCGAGTCGGAGGCAACGGTGGCAAGAAATACTTGCTCAAAACTGGAAACCTTGGGAGGAACCAGACTCCCACAAGGAGACCCGTCCTCCTCTTTTACAGTTTAATAAACTAAACATCAAAGAAACGCTGAGTCTCTGTTTCAAGTCTGGATGGCAAAAGTTTAGAGGCAGTCTCTGGCTGAGGCAGTCTCTGGCTGAGGCAGTCTCTGGCTGAGTCTTTATGTAAAGTGGACGGGTCTGGACGGGTGTAGCAGATGGCGTGTATGAACAGGAGAGCTGGTAGGTGAGGTGGTCAGGTGAGGAGGAGGCCCTGATGGTCAGTCTCTTTTTTTCTTTTTTTTAGTAAAATAATCTTTTAATGAGCTCCAAACAGCGTTAAGAGAGGTATTGACTCAGATTTAAAATGACCTGATTTTCAGTGAAAAAGCTCTGCCTCATATCTGAGATGTTGTTTTTTAGAAGAACTTGGTCTGAACATCTATTCGTGGTGGAGGGATACATGCAGGGTGCTGTGAGGTTCAAATAGAAATGTAGGTCTCACATCATGTATTGTTTTTATTTCTCAGTCTGTAAAGTTCTGTGATTTTGTGCTACACAAATAAAAGTACTTTTCTGAAACAGATGATCCTAAAATCTTCTCCAGCCCCTGAACGACCAACTCCACGAAAATCCACTGGGCTGTAAATGGAGTGTTATTCACCCAGTGAACCAATAGATGAAGTAAGAGCCCAGTTCTGTTGAAACTCTAGAGCTGAGAGGTTTTTTATTTTTTTAATTTGATGGTCAGTTTTTCAAAAGTACTGGGCAGGACAGGAAGGCGGTCATTATCTCAGGAAACCTCCCTGAGTTCCCCGCTCCTGCTGTTTCATCAGGGGTCTACAATCTGGACCACAGGCTTTAATTGTTGGGCTACAAAGCATGGAAACTGTGAATATTGGATTTTTCAGGATCTCATACACAGCAGGAAGTTGATCCAGCCTTAAACGGGAGCGTCAGAGCGAGCGGGAATGTGATGACACTAGAAGGAATTCTGTTGTAGCTTTAAGTAACTGACACTGTGTGTGCACCAAGCTATAGGATATGTGATCAAGTGACCACAGAGAAAGTGAGTCATGCATCTCTGGGTGCTCGTGTTAGGTTTGTTTGTTACCAAGGAAACTAGTTGGGGACATTGCTATTTGGCCTGGGGGGGGGGGGGGGGGGGGGGGGGGGGTTGGGGGGGGGGGGGGGGGTATAGGGGGGCTTAAAACCAAAAAAAAAAATCACAAATAAGAAATGCAGCAGATCTAACTGCCTCTAATATCTGCCTCAGTGGAACGTTCTCGACTCGGCTGTGACCGCAGCTGTAGGACGCTCTAAAAGCTTCGTATAGTGTGTTACACTGCAGTCCTCCATACTGTAGACTGGGGTTCACTTGAGTAACCACCTTACACTATACCAATAACAGTCCTAACACCACCTTCACCTACCTGTGTACAGGTAAACTCTAACACTACCTTCACCTACCTGTGTTAATCAATAATCACATTAACACATTATAGTCTTAATCTATAAACACCACAAACACCACATAAACACCTCAGTCTTAATCTATAACCACATAAACACCTCAGTCTTAATCTATAATCACAAACACCTCAGTCTTAATCTATAATCACAAACACCTCAGTCTTAATCTATAACCACATAAACACCTCAGTCTTAATCTATAACCACATAAACACCTCAGTCTTAATCTATAACCACATAAACACCTCAGTCTTAATCTATAACCACATAAACACCTCAGTCTTAATCTATAACCACATAAACACCTCAGTCTTAATCTATAACCACATAAACACCTCAGTCTTAATCTATAATCACACAAACACCTCAGTCTTAATCTATAACCACATAAACACCTCAGTCTTAATCTATAACCACATAAACACCTCAGTCTTAATCTATAACCACATAAACACCTCAGTCTTAATCTATAACCACACTGTTTCAGAATTTTAGCCTGTAATAAAACGAGTTTGCCGTTGTTGTGTTTGTTGTGTTTTTTGTTTTTCTTTGTTTGTTTGTTGTTTAAACAGTAAGTTTCGGTCTCAGATGTTTCTAAACGGTGCCGGTTCTCTTCAGAACCCAGTTTTTGTTTGAATAGATTTTTGTACAGAGCTGCACTCTCTGAAGTCCCTGCTGTGAGCTGCTCTCGTGCTCCTCAGTAAAAGCTTTTAACCGCTATCGGCTCCCATGGCGAGACCCTTTCACCTTAATCCACTCTCCACTCGGAGCTCTGAGAAACGGGAGCGTGCTCTTATTGTACCTTCTCTGGAGAGTAAAGCTTAGATGTGTGAGACGTGTGAGATCCTGAAGAGCAGAGTTTCAGTATCAACAATGCAGTTTATTAATTCTGAGGTTTATTCAGTTCAGATCAGACGATCTTTTCTAGAACATCACGACAGACAGAAGAACCTGGAGACCAAATGAGGAAAGAACAGTGATACAGACTTTCACAGTGATCACAACCTCTAAAGCTTGAGTGTTTCTAAAGCTTCAGCACAAACACTAAGAGATTACTGAACATCAAGTCCTGCAGGGCTGGACATCATCTGGTAGCGGGAACGTCTGGAGAGCAGACGAGGAATTGCTGGAACGTGTTGCTGGAGCCGTAAACTTTGAAAGCAGAGCCAGAAGTTTGGGCGATCGTCAGCCATCGTTAGCCCTTGGATGTGTCCTGAATTAGCATGGCTGAAAAGTTCCCACCAGCAGCTGCAGAATTCAGAATTCAGTCCCAGGTGTCAGTACTTCTGGTCCACGTACTGGGGCTGGATTTTTATTTTGCTGGGACACAGTAACTTGCTGAAAGCTCGTCTGAAGCTGGTGTGGCACAGCGGGTAGAGGACGGGATTGATGGAGGAGTTGATCCACAGGAGCCAGAAGGATATCTCGTAAAGGTAGTGCTGCACGCACTGGCCTTGGCACGCGGCGCGGATGATCATGAGCAGTGTGTAAGGAGCCCAGCACAGGCCGAACACACACACGATCACGGCCAGAGACTTGGCCACCTTTTTGTCCCTGGACAGGCGGAAGCGACTGGCCAGGCTGGACGATGCGTCCGGCCGCTTTCGCCAGTGGTCCGTGCAGTGGCA
>CM038728.1:36338801-36388801 GCA_021613375.1 Megaleporinus macrocephalus | reverse complement strand
TCCCTCACTGTCCCTTCGACCTCTCTGAGCATCACAGTACACTTATGTCCATCTCAGTTAATTCTGACCTCGTACACTGTACCTACTGACCAACTTCAGACACAGACTGACACTCTACAGTCACTAAGACCCTCACAGTCTGTAGTGTCTGCTGATGCTCGGGGTTCTTGTGTTCGATGGGATTTTTGGTGCAGGTCCCCAACTGTTCCTCACTTGAGCTGTGTAAGGTTGTGGGTGGGGGAGATGGAAGATGATCGGATGGGAACATCGGTCTGGGGCTGGGGGGGGGGGGGTGGGGGGTGTGGTGCATGGTGGTTTCAGGAAAAACAGTCAGTCAAATACGGTGCCGTGCGGGGTTGTAGGTTGTTGGGGGGTTGAGGGGTTAGTGGAGTTGTGATAGGGGTCATAAGAAAAGGTTGATAGAGCGTATAAGAGCTCGAGAGTAATAAGATGTAGAGAGGTAAGCGGAGAGGTCATAAGCAAAGGTCGATGGAGAGTATAAAGAGATCGTGGTATTAGATATAGGCGCAGTATACGAGGTAGAGAGTTGTAAGACGGTAGCTCGAGAGTAATAAGTAAAGGGTTAGATAGAGATTCTAAGAGATAGAGAGTATAAGAGGTAGAGAGTGTAGAGGTAGATAGAGAGTAATAAGAAAAGGTAGATAGAGAGTCTAGGAGATAGAGATGTATTAGACGTAGAGGCGGTATAAGAGGTAGAGCGTGTAAGAGGTCGATAGAGAGTAATCCGGAAACGCGGTTAGATAGAGAGTATAAGTAGGTAGTTTAGAGAGTATACAGAAATGACGAACAGAGGTATTAGACGCTAGAGGAGTATATGGGTAGCGAGTTAAGGACGTGGTAGATAGAGAGTATAAGAAAAGGTCGATAGAGCGGATAAAAAGAGGTGGATAGAGAGTCATAAGAACATGTAGCTCGAGGAGTATAAGCAGAGGTAGATAGACGAGTTTAAGGATGAGGTAGATAGAGTATATTAAGCGGTGGATAGAGCGTAGAAGAGAAGGTAGATAGCGTTCTAGCAGAGGTGGATGGAAGAGTATTAGAGGAGGGTAGATAGAGGTATAAGCACCGGTTGAGCAGTATACTACCCAGGTAGAGCGCTACGCACGCGTTCCGCTATCAACTCAGCGTAAGACTACTCTACACCTCCCCTTACTCTACACCTCATCTTACTCACTGTCTACACCTCCTCTTATTCACTCTCTACAAATCCCCTTACTCTAACCCTCCCCTTATTCACTTTCCACACTTATCCTTATTTACTCTCTACACCTCCTTTTTCTCACTCTCTACATCTCTCTTTACTCATTCTCTACACCTCCTCTTACTCACTCTCCTACACTTCCCTCTACTCTCTCACCTCTGATTCACTCTCTACACCTCCCCTTACTCACTCCCTACACCTCCTCTTATTCATTCTCTACACTTCCTTATTTATTCTCTTCACCTCCTCTTATTCATTCTCTACACCTCCCTTTATTCACTCTCTATACCTCCCCTTACTCACTCTCAACACCTTTTTCTCACTTTCTACACCTTTCCTTACTCACTCTCTACACCTCCCCTTACTCACTCTCAACACCTTTTTCTCACTCTACACCTCCCCTTAATCTCTACACCTCCCCTTACTCACTCTCTACACCTCCTTTTCCTCACTCTACACCTCCCCTTACTCACTCTCTAGATCTCCCTTTATTCACTCCCTACACCTCCCCTTACTCTCAACACCTTTTTCTCACTTTCTACACCATACACTTACTACTTTATACACATCACTCGTACTACTACTCTCTACACCTCCTTCATACTTCACTCTCTACTCCTCCGTACTCCTCCTACCACCTCCCTTTAATTTACTCTTTATAACTCCTCTTATTCTCTCGAAACCTCATCTTGTTCATTCTCTTACACCCTCCATTCATTCTCTACTCTTACACCTATCCTTATTCACACTCTCTACAACTCCCTTACTCTCAACACCTTTTTCTCACTTTCTACAATCCCCTTACTTAAACCCTAACCCTCTTATTCATTCTCTACCACCTCCTCTTATTCTTCTCCTACACCTCCTCTAATTCATTCTTTACACTCCCTTATTCACTATCTACACTCTCTTATTCATTCTCTACACCTCCCTTTATTCACTCTCTTATCTCCTTACTCACTCTCTACATCTCCCCTTACTCTCTACACCTCCCCTTACTCTCAACACCTTTTTCTCACTTTCTACACCTCCCCTTACTCACTTTCTACACCTCACCTTACTCACTCTCTACACCTCCTCATACTCACTCTCTACACCTCCCCTTACTCACTCTCTACACCTCCCTTTATTTACTCTTTACAACTCCTCTTATTCATTCTCTACACCTCCTCTTATTCATTCTCTACACCTCCCTTCATTCACTATCTACACCTCTCCTTATTCACTCTCTACACCTCCCCTTACTCTCAACACCTTTTTCTCACTTTCTACACCTCCCCTTACTAAACCCTAACCTCCTCTTATTCATTCTCTACACCTCCTCTTATTCATTCTCTACACCTCCTCTTATTATTCTCTTACTACTTCCATTCACTATCTACACCTCTCCTTATTCACTCTCTACATCTCCCCTTATTCACTCTCTACTCCTCCCCTTACTCACATCTTCATCTCCCTTACTCTCTACACCTCCCCATACTTCACTTCTTATTTCACCTCCTCATTTACTCTCTACACCTCCTCCTTATTCATTCTCTATCCTCCTCATATCAACTCATCTACACTTCTCTTACTCACTCTCTACAACTCCCCTTGCTCACTCTCTACACCTCCTTTTCCTCACTCTCTACACCTCCCCTTACTCACTCTCTACACCTCCCTTTAATCACTCTCTACACCTCCCCTTACTCTCAACACCTTTTTCTCACTTTCTACACCTCCCCTTACTCACATCTCTACTCCTCACTCTTACTCTCAAAAACCCCTTTTTTCTCTCTCTACCCGTCCCTTACTCTCTTCACCGCCCCGTACTCACTCGCTGCTACCTCCGCTTGACCTACACTCTCTTCACATCAACTAACTCACTCTCTACACCTCCCTTTATTTACTCTTTACAACTCTTATTCACTCTCTACACCTCCTCTTATTCATTCTCTACACCTCCCTTCATTCACTATCTACACCTTTTTCTCACTTTCTACACCTCCCCTTACTAAACCCTAACCTCCTCTTATTCATTCTCTACACCTCCTCTTATTCATTCTCTACACCTCCTCTTATTCATTCTCTACACCTCCCTTCATTCACTATCTACACCTCTCCTTATTCACTCTCTACACCTCCCCTTATTCACTCTCTACTCCTCCCCTTACTCACTCTCTACATTTCCCCTTACTCTCTACACCTCCCCATACTCACTCTTTACACGCCTTTACTCTCTACACCTCCCCTTACTCACTCTCTACACCTCCCCTTACTCTCAAAACCCCTTTTTTCTCACTCTACACCTTCCCTTACTCTCTACACCTCCCCTTACTCACTCTCTACACCTCCTCATACTCACTCTCTACACCTCCCCTTACTCACTCTCTACACCTCCCTTTATTTACTCTTTACAACTCTTATTCACTCTCTAACACTACTCTTATTCATCTCTACACTCCATTCATTCACTTTACACTCTCCTTATTCACTCTCTACACCTCCTTACTCTCAACACCTTTTTCTACTTTAACACCTCCCTTACTAACCCTAACCTCCTCTTATTCTTTCTCTACACCTCCTCTTATTCATTCTCTACACCTCCTCTTATTCATTCTCTACACCTCCCTTCATTCACTATCTACACCTCTCCTTATTCACTCTCTACACCTCCCTTTATTCACTCTCTACTCCTCCCCTTACTCACTCTCTACATCTCCCCTTACTCTCTACACCTCCCCTTACTCTCAACACCTTTTTCTCACTTTCTACACCTCCCCTTACTCACTTTCTACACCGCACCTTACTCACCTCTCTACCACTCTCATTTTTACTCACTTCTACACCTCCCCTTACTCAGGTTTACACCTCCTTTATTTACTCTTTTCAACTCCTCTTATTCATTCTATACTCCTCCTCTCCTTATTTATTTCTCTACACCTCCCATTCTATTCACTATCTACTCCTTCCTTATTCACTCTCTACACTCCCTTTACTCTAACACCTCCTTTTTCACTTTCTACAACCTCCCTACTAAACCCTAACCTCCTCTTATTCATTCTCTACACCTCCTCTTATTCATTTCTCTACTCCTCATCTTATTATTTCTCTACACCTCCCTTCATTCACTCTCTTATATATCCCTTATTCATCTCTAACTCCCTCCCCTTACTCACTCTCTACATCTCCCCTTACTCTCTACACCTCCCCATACTCACTCTTTACACCTCCTCTTACTCTCTACACCTCCTCTTATTCATTCTCTACACCTCCTCATACTCACTCTTACATATTCTCATTACTCTCTCTATACAAAATCCCCTGCTCACATCTTACACCTCCTTTTCCTCATCTCTCTTCTCTCTCCTCTCTGACTCACTCTCTAACCGCCTTTATTCACTCTCTACACATCCCTTACTATCAACACTTTGTCTCACTTTTACACCTACCTTACTCACTCTCTACACTCCCCTTACTCTCAAAACCCTTTTTATCACTCAACACCTTCTTACTCTCTACACCACCCCTACTCCCCTCTCTGCACCTCCACATATCACTGCTCTCCATCCCCATACTCCTCTCTAACCTCCCTTCTATTTACTCTAACAACTCATATTCACTTTACACTCCTCTTCTTCATTCTCTACACCTCCCTTATTTCACTATCTACGCCTTTTTCTCACTATTACACCTCCCCATACTAAACCCTAACCTCCTCTTATTCATTCTCTACACCTCCTCTTATTCATTCTCTACACCTCCTTTTATTCATTCTCTACACTCCCTTCTTCACTATCTAACTTCCTTATACACTCTCTACACCTCCCAATTACACTCTTACTCCTCCCTTACTCACTCTCTTACATTTCCCTTACTCTCTACACTCCCCAAACTCACACTTTACACCCTCTTACTCTCAACACCACCCCTAACACCTCACAACACTCCCCTAACACTCCAAAACCCCATTTATACTCACACAACCCCTTCCCATACACAAACACTCCCCAACCTCACTCACTTCACCACCACAACCACACACTCTACACCTCCCCAAACACCCTCCACAACAACTTAATTACTCTTTACCATCTTATTCACTACTTCACCTCTACTAAATCATACTCTAACCACCTTCATTCACTATACTACACATACACCTAATACACACACCCACCAACTACATCCCCCCCTTTAACACACAAAGCCACCCCAATACAAACCCCAACCACCACTTAATCACTATCAACACACCACAAAATCAATACACCCCACCCAAAAATCAATCAACAACACACCACATCACACACAACCCACACCAAAACACACACAACACCTCCCAAACTACACACACACCACCTCCAAACACACACTCTCCAATCACCCCAAACTCTCTACCCCACCCCTATACATCACAACCCCAATTACACACATTCACACATCCTTACTACATACAACCCCTCACCATACACACACACAACACCTCCTCAAACTCCACATACACCACCCATACACACTCTCAACACCACAAAATTTACTCTTTAAACACTCATATACAATCAACACCTCCTCTATTCAAACTCTACCCTCCCATCATTCCCTATCAACACCTCACCTTACTACACTTCTCTACACCACCCTTACTCTCAACACCTTTTACTCACTTATAACCTCCCATCCTAACACCTAACCACCTACATATTCATTCTCTACACCTCCTCTTAATCATTCTTACACCTCCTCTTAAACATTCTAACACTCCCATCATTCACTTTCTACACCTCTCCTTATACACTCTCTCCATTCCCTAACTTCACACATCCACACCCCAACACTCCCACACACCATCTCCCCTTACTCTCTACACCTTCCCATACACCCTCTATCCACCTTCTCTTACTCTCTACACCTCCTCTTATTCATTCTCTACACCTCCTCATACTCACTCTCTACACCTTCTCTTACTCACTCTCTACAACTCCCCTTGCTCACTCTCTACACCTCCTTTTCCTCACTCTCTACACCTCCCCTACTTTCACTTCTCTACACTCCCTTTAATCACCTTACACCTCCCCATAACTCTCCACACCATTTTCTCACATACTACACCTCCCCTTACTCACTCTCTACACCTCCCTAACTCACAACACCCCATATTAACTCACACCTACACCATCCCATAAATCACAAACCTCCCCCTACCTCACACACTCACCACCACAAACACACACTAACACCACACCCTACACCCACACAACCCCACCCATAAAATACCACTTAACCACATCAATAACCACTCATACACACTTTAATCATTCCTCTCCCCTCCCAAACACACAACCCATTATCACCCAAACAACCAACACCCTATACACACTATCCCAAACCACCATAAAAACACTCAACACCACCCAACACACACCCCACCCCAAAACACACACTCAACCTCCCATAAATCCCAAACAACACAATCCAAACATCACACCAACACCACCACCACCCACAACACCACACCATAAACACCCTCAACACCACATACACACTACAACACAAAACATTCTCAACACCATCTATTACTCACTCTCTACACACATATCTCATAATTACAACTTTCCTACTCACTATCTACACCACCATTACTACAAACTACCCATAACACAAACTCACACTTACCCAAACCCATACACACAACACCTCCATACACACACTCAACACCTACTCAAACACCCATACCTTAAACCACTAATCATCACACACAACACCACTATACCTCACACAACACCTCCACATAATCATTCTCTTAAACCACTCCAATATCACACTCTAACCTCCCAAAACCCACTACCACCCCACCTAATACACACTCTACCACCACCCCTAACTCAAACCCCACACCTCCACCAACTCTATACACATAACATAACACCCACACAACACCTCCAATAACACCCCATTCACCAACTTACCATCCACCCACACAACCCCACCCAACCAACACCCCCCCAAAAATCTCACAATCACACCTCCCCTAACTCACTTTCACCCCCTCCTTAACACCTCTCAACACCACACCACCACAACTCAACACAATACACAACACCACCCAACACCCACAAAACTACCCAACAAAACCACAAACACAAACAACACCCCCACCATACTTCACTACACTATCCCCACCCCTAACACACACACCAAAAACACACAAACACCACACCCCAAACACACACACACACACCCAACCACCCAACCCCCCCTCCAAAAAACCCACCACCCCACCCAACCCAACCACACCACCAACCACACACAAACACCCACCCAAACTACACACAAACCCACCCAAACAAAACACAATCAAACCCACTCATAACATCTACACAACCCCACCCCAACCACACAACACCAATAAACACAAACAACCCTCCCCTATACAAACCCCTAACCACCCAAAAACACACTCTAAAAACCTCCTCTAATTTCACTCTCAAACACCTCCCCTAACTCACTCTCTACAATCTCCCTAACCTCATTACACCAACCCCAAACAACCACACTTAACACCTACACAAACATCACACCACCACCACTAATTCACTCATTACTCCTCCCAATACTCCTCACTACATACACCCCAAAATACATCTCTACACCCCCAAACACCTCTTCCCACCACCACTAAATACATTCTCTTAAACCACAATTAAACAATCTCTAACACCACCCAACCAACACAAACACACCCACTCCAAATTAACACACACCCCCTCCCAAAAACCCACACAACACCACCCAAACACACACCACACCCCAAACACACACAAATATCCCCACCAAAACATCACAACCACCTCCACAAAACCAACACAACCACCACCAAAAATCCACAACCACCACAACAACCAACACAACCCACCTAAATCCCTCACAACACACCCAACACACAAACCCCACCCCAACACCACCACTAAACCCACCAAAATACACACAAACACCCCAAACCAACCACCCACACAACCCACCCCAAACACCCAACACCCCACCACCAAAATCACCAACCCACCCAACCAACACCCCCCACCACCACCCACACACCACAACACAAACACCCCACACTCCCCCTCCAAAACACACCAAAAACAACCCCAAACCAAAACCCCACTCACCCACACCCCAAACACCACACACACACCATAATACACACACACCCCTCCCAACCACAAACCACCACCCCAAACACCCACAACACCACCACAAAACACCCAACCACACCAACACAACCACACACTATCAAACACCACCAAAACCTAACACACTACACCTCCCAATCATCACACATCCCCCACCCAAACACACACCCCCTTTTTCTCACATTTCCACCTCCCTTACTCCCTTCTACACCTCCCCATACTCAAATCACTCACCTCTCATATCACTCTCTACACCTTCTCTTACTCACTCTCTACACCTCCTTTTCCTCACTCTCTACACCTCCCCTTACTCTCAACACCTTTTTCTCACTTTCTACACCTCCCCTTACTCACTCTCTACACCTCCCCTTACTCACTCTCAACACCTCCTTTTTCTCACTCTACACCTTCCCTTACTCTCTACACCTCCTCATACTCACTCTCTACACCTCCCCTTACTCACTCTCTACACCTCCCTTTATTTACTCTTTACAACTCCTCTTATTCATTCTCTACACCTCCCCTTACTCTCAACACCTTTTTCTCACTTTCTACACCTCCCCTTACTAAACCCTAACCTCCTCTTATTCACTCTCTACACCTCCTCTTATTCACTCTCTACTCCTCCCCTTACTCACTCTCTACATCTCCCCTTACTCTCTACACCTCCCCATACTCACTCTTTACACCGCCTCTTACTCACTACACCTACTCTTATTCACTCTCTACTCCTCTCCTTACTCACTCTCTACATCTCCCCTTATTCACCCTCTACACCTCCCCTTATTCACACTCTACACCTCCCTTTTACATCCCTTACTCTTTACATCTTCTCTATTCTTTCTACTGCCTCTCTTATTCCATTTTTTTTTTTCTTCTTACACTCCACATATCACTCTCTACACTTCTCCTTATTCACTCTCTATACCTTCCCTTATTCACCCTCTACATCTCCCCTTACTCACTTTCTACACCTCCCCATACTCACTCTTTACACCTCCCCTTACTCACTCTTTACACCTCCTTTTACTCTCTACACCTCCTCTTATTCACTCTCTACTCCTCTCCTTACTCACTCTCTACATCTCCCCTTATTCACCCTCTACACCTCCCCTTACTCTCAACACAATTTTTTTTTAATTTCTACTCCTCCCCTTACTCACTCTCTACAACTCCCCTTACTCACTCTTTACACCTCCTCTTACTCTCTACACCTCCTCTTATTCACTCTCTATTCCTCTCCTTACTCACTCTCTACATCTCCTTTTATTCACTCTCTACACCCCCCCTTATTCACTCTCTACACCTCCTCTTATTCATTCTCTACATCTCCTATTTATTCTCTACACCTCCCCTTATTCACTCTGTACACCTCCCTTTATTCACTCTTTACACCTTCTCTTATTCATTCTCTACACCTTCTCTTATTCATTCTCTACGCCTCCTCTTATTCATTCTCTACACTTCTCCTTATTCACTCTCTACACCTCCCCATACTCTCAACACATTTTCTCACTTTCTACACCTCCCCTTATTCACTCTCACCACCTCCTTTTTCTCACTCTACACCTCCCCTTAATCTCTACACCTCCCCTTACTCACTCTCTACACCTCCCCTTACTCCCTCTCTACACCTCCCCTTATTCACTCTCTACACCTCCTCTTATTTATTCTCTACATCTCCCCTTATTCACTCTCTACACCTCCCTTTATTCACTCTTTACACCTCCTCTTATTCATTGTTTACACCTCTTCTTATTCATTTTATACCCTCCCCTTATTCACTCTTTACACCTCCTCTTATTCATTGTTTACACCTCTTCTTATTCATTTTATACCCTCCCCATATTCACTCTCTACACCTCTCTTTATTCACTCTCTACACCTCCTCTTATTCATTCTTTACACCTCTTCTTATTCATTTTATACCCTCCCCATATTCACTCTCTACACCTCTCTTTATTCACTCTCTACACCTCCTCTTATTCATTCTTTACACCTCTTCTTATTCATTTTATACCCTCCCCATATTCACTCTCTACACTTCTCTGTGTTCATTTTAAAGATAGGTTTTTGTTTGTTATAAGAAATTAAGATAAATTAAAATAAGGTCTCGTTATAGAAGTGAAAATGTCTCACAATCAGAAATATTAAATATAAACAGCAGAGAGCAGCTGATGACCACTCACCGACCAGAAAGTCCGCTATGGCCAGATTTAGGAAAAAAAAGTTTCCCTGTGTGCGCAAACTTTTCTCCACGACAAAAGCCAGGATGACCAGCGCGTTGCCCAGCACAGTGGCAAATACCAGTAGAGTCATTAGCACAGCCAGGAACACAGACGCAGCCTGAGAGAACTGACCGTACTGCGTACGCCGACTGTCCAGTGTGTCCAGCTCTCCGGGGGCCGTCCCATTGACCCTCTCCTGCACTGACCAGTTGGACAGCTGTGGTTCTCCAGGCTTCCAGGCAGAAGAGGGCGGGGTGGGCATTCCAAAGTCGTGTCCCAGGGCGAGCAGGGAGGACTGCATAACTGCGCTACTGCCTGGCACCGGTTACGCACCGCGGTCAGCGTGTGGAAAGGCTGCGGAGGCGGGCATGGAGCAGCGCATGTGTTACAGCAGGACTGAAGGGAGAGGCTGAGAACAGAGCTTTATAGGGAGAGGGAGGGAGGGAGAGCGAGAGAGAGAGGAGGGGGGAGGAGCAGAGTGGTGAGATTCATGCTGGGAGAAGAGGAAGAGACAGAAACGTTTACTGGTTGAATGTTTTGCTCGGTTCATCATCCGTTTGTGAAGAAGTGATATCAATCTTTCTATCTTCAGATTTAGAAGCTTCCATTCATAATGTAACAGTTTTCTAATAATATAGGATGGAGGGATGGATGATGGATGGAGGGTTGGATAGATGATGGATGGGTAGATAGATTAAATATTTGAGTGGATAAATGGATAATCAATCCCAGAAAGAAAGGATGGATTGATGGATGCTTGAGAAGAAATATGGATGAATGGAAGGAGGACAATCCCTAAGCAGTAGTTTGTGTGGATGGATGGTTTGATCAGTCCTCCAAAGCTTTGGTGGGTGAACAGATAGAGAGATGTGTTTGGATGTGTGTGCAGAAAATTGATGAGAATAGATGGATGGATGATCATGGAGGAGAAATATGTATTAAGGGATAATTGGGTGAACATGAGTGGATGTGATGTATTGATCTCCGAATGGACTTTTTGGTGCTACAGTAGCAACAAATGCTACAGAGACTCTGCAGACCCAACAGCACAACAACTGTGATGAAATTGAAATGCTTGATTTGTGGAGCTGTGATGAACTTCAGACTCCTGCTCTTCGGGTCTGTCTGTAAAAACACATACACTCCATTAACAGTATCTACTACATACTCTGCTCTCGCAGTTCTTACATCCCTTACACGTACTGACTACTGAGGCCCCTCCTTCAGTCAGGATTCTTTTATAACGATGTTGTCACAAAGCTTTACAGGAGTTCTTAAACAGCTCCTCAGTCACTAAGACTATCCCATGATGCAACACAAGCAGAACTTACTCCAGCATGTCAGACGGAAGAGGAACTCGTGACGAAGCGGTGACGTCATCTTCAGATGTAAGTGATCAGCTGCAGCGCTCCTTTTCCTAAACATAGCCATCTGACTGCAGCGCCTCCAAACTCCCGTCTACCTCACTCCTCCAGAACAACCACCATCACCACTGCAGTAAAACCCACCAGAGGAGAACCCACCAGAGGAGAAAAACTTACTGCCTTTACCCCCAACAAATACCCCCCACCAGAGGACGAACCCATGGAGCTGGTGAC
Organism: Megaleporinus macrocephalus; assembly: GCA_021613375.1. Taxonomy (NCBI): domain Eukaryota; kingdom Metazoa; phylum Chordata; class Actinopteri; order Characiformes; family Anostomidae; genus Megaleporinus; species Megaleporinus macrocephalus. Next base: position 36,376,584 of record CM038728.1, on the reverse strand, counting down.
GCTGAGGAGGAACTAGTGCTGCTGGAGGTCAGGTAGTAAAAACACTGCTCACATGCAGTGGGCGGGAACAAACCGTGACCCTGTCTCTCTAACTAGAGCGGTCTCAGTGATACTCACACAGCTGATCCAGAGTCAGTGAATAATTACACAGCTGAATCCAGAGTCAGTTATAATTACACAGCTGATCCAGAGTCAGTGATACTTACACAGCTGATCCGGAGTCAGTACTACTTACACAGCTGATCCAGAGACAGTGATACTTACAACAGATGATCAGAGTCAGTACTAACTACACAGCTGATCCCAGAGTCAGTGTTAACTTAGCACAGCTGATCAGAGTCTGTGATATTTACACAATATGAATCCTGAGTCAGTGGTACTCACATAGCTGTTCAGAGTCAGTGATAACATACACAGCTGATCCTGGAGTCAGTGGATAATTACACAGTGATCCAGATTCAGGGTTCTCAAGAGCTGATCCAGAGTCAGTGATACTTACACAGCTGATCCAGAGTCAGTGGTACACAGCTGATCCAGAGTCAGTGGTACTTACACAGAGATCTGGGTTTCAGATGATCCTGCATCTTCATGCAATACATTTATTTAAAGGCTGTTGTGTGACGTTCCCTCTGACGACTATTGGAGCGTTTTTATTGTAAACGTTCCCCAAAGCGGTTTTCCAGAAATGCCCTGTAATGAGCGTCTCCTAGAGCTACGGTGGGAGGAAACACTCCCTGAGAGCACGAAGCACTGCATCCCCTGTGAAGTGACTCAGGAACAAATCAGTGCTTTTAGTAACTTTTAACGTGGACGTTCTTCGTGCTGTGAATATGCAAATGAATGCAAATGAAGTATTGTGTAACACGCCAATGATTCTGTATGGCAGGGAGAGATGGAGAGCCGGGTCTTATATTCCTACCGGAATACAGAATATATGGAATTACAGGGCCTGGCCGGCGCTGCCATGCACCGAGATGGACCATGACATTTGTTTCCCGTCCAGCTGATTGAACAGCAAAGCACTTTTTATCTGATCTCACAGCTGCGGAGACTTTAGCGCCTGCGACGAAATTAAATCGTGAAGAATTGAAATGAAAACTGAAGAAGGTCAAACGATTCGGTGGAGATTTCATATGTCAGAATTCATCAGAATCCTCGGGGGAGGTGTGAAAGGCTTGTCAGATTTAATGATGTCAAGCGGGCAGGTGCTGCTGCGGACAGTCCACTTCTGCGCTCCACGGTGGAGGACTTTCAGCGTACACGGCAGAATCGATATCTGTAAAAGTGAAATTTCTACTTAATGTGATTTTAATATATTATAGATATTTCTCGTTATTGTAAAAAATTTTTTTAATTATAACTAAACAATATCACGCTGTGTAAGTCCTGGGGATTTGGAGACATCTTTGGTGGAAAGGTGTAACTGCAGTGCGAGGAGGGATGTTCTGTTCAGTGGGTTGTACTTCAGCCCCCTCCTCCGAGCAGATGCATCGGTAAATATGAAGGAAGTTCAAAGAGAACTCTGTCATGGACACATAAACACGTGAACATTTTTGTCTGAACCGAATTAAATACGTTCCCTGTTTGATTGGAAGATACTGTTTTCTCACTCATTGTTGTATCTAGAACCTCCAGAAGAACCAAAGTGATTTTTTTCTGACAAAAACTGGTTCCATCTTTTAGTCCAACTCCTAAAGTTCTGAGCTTGCTTAGCTGCATCTACCTACATACCACAGAGATAACAAACCTTATTGGATCTTTTTCTGCAGGGGTCTTAAAATCGGAGCCCACAGTAAAACAAGACTGTTCCAGATTAAATCCAGTAAAAATTATAAAATTATTAAACAAAGACAGGAATGTATTTATTTATTCATCAATTACAGAAATATACTCTGAAGGTTCCGCGCTGGCTGGTGAGTTTACCTTCTTTCATTATTTCTTAAAACAAGATTCACAAGTAAAAGATGAAACAGAAGTTTTAATACGACGCACTCGCAGTGAGAGATATTAGACATTAAAAACAGCATCACTCGTTTTCTCATCAATGAGTCATTAATAGCCTATATGACATCAGCACAGCGGCTTTGGCAGCGTTCCTGTTCCTGAATTCTTTTCTGGATGTGTTTTTTTCACTGTACAGGAATGTCAGCAGTATTAGGGTGGGTCGCTATTAATGACTATTTATTTACTTGTTTATTTATTTACTTGTTTATTTATTTACTTTTCCTTCAAAACAGTGTAGAGAGAAAAGTGTTGCTAGGTGGTTGTTATAGTGTTGCTAGGTGGTTGCTAATGTGTTACTGTGCAGTTGCTGAGGTTTAAATTGTGTACCAGGTGGTTGCTAGGAGGTTGTGAAGGGGTACAGGATGTTTACTGAGAGGTTCGTGGGTGTGACAGATAGACGAGTGTGAATCACACCGGCAGTGAATGATCTGGGCTTTGAACTGAGAAAAACCTGAATTTAAAGTTTTCACTGACAGCGAGTCTCCTCAGAAAAACAGAAGCTGTAATGGAGGTAAAGAGTGACACAGTAAACACTACATTTATTTATTTATTTATTTATTTATTTATTTATTTATTTATTTAATGTATTTATTTTTTTGTTGTTGAACATTGTGATTGTAAATGAATGAACACTGCTGTTGATCCTGATTTATTATTATTATTATTATTATTATTATTATTATTATTATTATTATTGCTCCATATGCAGCTCTAACAGCACGTTCCAGTTTCCATCAGCGTGACTGAATGAAGGGAGGAAACTTCCGGAAGTGATTTCTCTGATAAAAAGTTAAATAAAGCTAAATAACGACGGGACTAATTAAATGTAGGTAAACGATTCTGTTTCACGCGGCGCCCGTGTGCACGCGCACAGCTTTATGTAGACCTCCGAGCGCGCTCACCTTTCAATTAACAAGCGCTCCTAATTGAAGGGATGTGCTGGGACCGGGAAGCTGTTTGGAAGACTGTGCGCATGTAATTACTGATCTGCTGGTCTTCCCGCTAATCAGTGGATATTCTCTTCGCCGGTTGGGGTGTTGTGCTGAAGGGAAGCAGAGGGGAATCTATTCAGACTGAAAAGCTGTGTTTAACAAACTTTCCTCTTTAATCTCCTCTTTTCAGAAATGTCCTCCGGAGACACGTCACGCTCGTGAATCTGCTGAAAGAGACATGAAAGCGAGAGTCCTTCTGTGTCGATGACCCTCCAGACCAGGTACACAGACCCGCAGGTGTTTTTGTGCTGCGATCAGAAGACGTGTCGGGCCAGACGAGCGTTCTGGAGGAAGTTCTAATGCGCGAAAGGTCCGAGTAGCTAATCTGATCCGAGCGTGCGTAGATCAATACAAAGCAAAGATTAAGCATTTCTGAGCAGCTCTATTCAAATGAAGTAGTAACTCTAGATGGAGATCTCCACAAATACAGTAGATGTGAGCTCTGAATTAAAAACTGGAGCATTAATTTGCAATTAAAACCGTTATTAATTAATTATTCAGTAATATGGATCAAAGCGCTCGTCATTTTCCCCCACTTGACATTTGCATGTTTTTAATGAACCCCATACGGAACTTAGAATTCATACATGAACACCTTCGCCTCTGGAAGCTTTTTGAGGTGGATGTCTGGTTCCATTCACCACCACTGTGAACAGTTCTCACTCTATCTAGAGCCGAGTTCCACACTACACCACTGTGTACAGCTCTGAGTGTATTGGTTTTTGGCCAACTTAGTGAAGTTCCTTTTTAAAAAAAAACACACACACTCACACACACACACACACACACACACACACACACACACATACACACACACACACACACACACTCACACACACGCATACACACACATATACACACACACACACACTCACACACATACTCAAATATACACACAAAACATACACACATACACACACACACATACGACACACCATACAAACACAATACACACACACACACACACATACACACACACACACACACACTCACACACACGCATACACACACATATACACACACACACACACTCACACACATACACACATATACACACACACATACACACATACACACACACACTCACACGCATACACACAAACACACATACACACCCAGCACACCACATACACACAAAACACACACCACACACATCACCACACTCACACACCACACACACACAAACATAACATACATTTACACACACAACATATAACCACACATACAAACCACACATACACACACATTATACACACACATACACACATACACACAACACAATACACACACATACAAACACACATACTACACACACACTAACACACTCACTACACACAACATACACACACATATACACAACACAACACTCACCACACCATACACACAATATAGCACACACCTCCATACACCATACACACAAAACATTCACACACATACTAACACAATACAATCTCAACACATACAAACACACAATATATTACACACACAAACACACACACACACATACACACACACACACACAATCACACGCATACACACAAACACACATACACACCCACACACACACATACACACAAACACACACACACACACACACTCACACACACACACATACATACATACATATACACACACACACACACATATACACACACATACAAACACACATACACACACACAAACACACACACACACATACACACACACACACACATACACACACACACACACACCAACACACATATACACGCACACACACACACAAACACACACACACATACACACACACACATTCACATACGGGTTAAATGACTAAAAATCTCAGATCTAACAGCTCTGAATGTTCTGAGTGTTCAGTTTCTGGGGGACGGACTGGATATAAGATGGCGGGTTTGAATGGACATGGTGTAGTTTGGCCATCTGTGCACTCCCACGGACCATGTGCTCCCCTCTCTCTCACTCTCTCTCTCTCACTCTCTCTCCATCTCTCTCTCTCTCTCATTCTCTCGCTCTCTCTTTCTCTCTCACTCTCTCTGTCTCTCTCTCACGCTCTCTCTCTCTGTCTCTCTCTCACTCTCTCCTTCACCCTCTACAGAGATTCTCACACTGTTGGGGGTACAGGAGGGGTAACATCACTGTGAACTATTATATAATATAATAATGTACACAGACTCTCAGCACCACTGACTGGACTGACCACCCAAAGAGTCCAGAACCTCAGCACCACTGACTGGACTGAACACCCAAAGAGTCCAGGACCTCAGCACCACTAAATGTTTGGTACTTTAAGTAGAGCTTTTACACTTTATTATTAAATAATAATCAGTATTAATAGAGTAAGTAGTGCTTTTACACTTTATTATTAAATATTAATCAGTATTAATAGAGTAAGTAGTGCTTTTACACTTTATCATTAAATATTAAACAGTATTAATAGAGTAAGTAGTGCTTTTACACTATTATTAAATATTAATCAGTATTAATAGAGTAAGTAGAGCTTTTACACTTTATTATTAAATATTAAACAGTATTAATAGAGTAAGTAGTGCTTTTACACTTTATTATTAAATATTAATCAGTATTAATAGAGTACGTAGTGCTTTTACACTTTATTATTAAATATTAATCAGTATTAATAGAATAAGTAGAGGTTTTCGATATGTCAGTGTGTTTATTTAACTCTTTCCAAGCTTCTCCTAAACAACCCAGTATTATTATCAGTTCTGATCTAATACCTGCTTTGACTGCTCAGTACTTCATTAAGATAAATCAAGAACTGAACACATTCATACAATGTCTGGGGCGTCCAGGAGAAATCTGGAACCTAACTTTGTTCTTCAAACTGGATCAAGATCTGATCTACTTCTCTCACAATAACATATTCATCTTACTTTGTATTGTATGTCTGATTATTTACATCTGTTCTAATCAGATCTGCTCATTGCAATTAAATCAGCTACAATTCATTTGCAGTTACGCTGAGCAGTGAAGAAAGGCAGGTCTCCAGAGATCTGGTGGTGATGGACAGTTAGAAATGTGTACATTTTGGTTAAATTTAGAGCAGTTGCTATGACAACTGGCATGGACAGGCAACAGGCCAAGTGAAACCGACACCCTAAAAAATGGGCAAATAAAACCGTATTTAGAGGAAAAAAGGTGGATTGTGGGTAAATATATTGCAGCCCTACTGTAAAGCAGTGACTGACTCGAACGAGGCAGTGAAAGATGAAAGAGTGAAGTGAGAGTTCAAAACCTGAGCAGTAGTGAAAATCTAATACACCACTCCAGAGAGCTTTACCTGCAGGCAGCGCTGCTGAGTGTCGACATGTCAGCCACTTATTTTCAGAAAGCCTCTGTTTTCAGCTGTGAAGATACAAACATGCAGTGCTGTGTGAAAGGTAACTCTCTACTGCCATCTGCTGGATGTCAGCATATCTACTCAGCGCTGTTAAAGGGCTTCTATTGTACATTTCCTTGCATTTCAGTTTTTACATTGAGGTCCACTTTTAAGATTTTATGCACTTTAATGGTCCATTGGTACGTGACCACTTCCTCCCTCAGATTTAGGAACGTGAGTTTATTACTTTAAAGCCCTGTTTCAGGATTAATGTACATGTCTGTACTCTGTACTGAAAGTAAACACAGCCCTGGAGCCCACACAAGGTAGAGGCCAGAAACAAAACAGAGCAGCAGACTCTGAAGAGGAATGGACACGGGACTGGGCAAAAGACTGGACAGGGGACGAGACGGGAGACTGGACTGGTAGACAAGAACAACGACAGGGGAACAGGAACAGATACAATGACTGGGAAGGGGACAGACACACTGACAGGAATGGGGACTGACAAGGGGACAGGAACAGGGACCTGGACAGACCAGGAATGGGAGACAAGACAGGAGTGATGAGGAACATGAACAGAACAAGGAATAGAACAAGCAACACTAACAGAAACAGAACAGAGAATGTTGAGGGGGCAAAACAGGGAAAGTCACAGGAGCGACCCGGAGAACAACCCCGGGTACTGTCTCTCTCTCTGTCTCTCTCTCTGTCTCTCTCTCTCTGTCTCTCTGCCTGTCTCTCTCTCTCTGTCTCTCTCTCTCTGTCTCCCTCTGTCTCTCTCTGCCTGTCTCTCTCTCTGTCTCTCTCTGCCTGTCTCTCTCTCTCTCTGTCTCTCTCTCTCTCTCTGTCTCCTTCTGACTGGCTGCAGGTGCAGACTGAGCGGGGTTTGGGGTCGTGGTAATGTCGAGGTTTGGGGGCTGTAATGATTGTAATGATCCGGTGGAGATGCGTTCTGGTGGGCAGACTGACACATCCGTGTCCCCAGATTGTTTAACAATCATCAGGTATATTCACTCCTATTCACTCCTCGGTCACTCTCACATGATCTCCTCAAGCCGGAGAGTAAGTTATGTGGCTCCTGATAAGTCACAGTGCCTATCTAGAACCTGATCTAGAACCTGTTTAGATGTTGGGTGATCGTCACCATTGAGCTGAGTTCCAGAGTGAATCTTCTGTTTGTGCTTCTTCAGTTTGTTGGTGCTTCATGAGATTCACGAACCTGATCTGAAAATGGAAAAAAGACAAACTCCAAGTTTCCTTCCAAATTCTTAGAGAGTGCCTGGTTAAATATCAGTACTCAGCTAAAGCAGCTAGAGCTTTTTTACTGATATAATTGCCAAACATTCTCACAGTCCAAAGGCCTTGTTTAAAACAATCAATACTGTCCTGCACCCTTCTGCCATGGCCACGTCTGAGGCCACCATAGAGACCTGTGAAGACTTTAGGCAATTCTTTATGGATAAGATAATATTAGAACAAATATTGCACCCTCCAGCCATGATTCATTGGAGTCACCGGTTATTACTGTTGCTTTTACTCGGTTTGATCCTGTATCTATCACCAATTTAACTGATTTAATTTTGCACATGAGACCCACCACTTGCTCTTTGGGTGTAGTTCCCACAAATTTCTCAGAGATGTGTTGCAGTCTGTTGGTCCCAGTATTTTAGCTATAGTAAACCACAGTCTCATTAATGGCACTGTCCCATCATGTTTTAAGCATGCAATTGTTGAGCCTTTTTTGAAAAGACCAGGACTAGACATCACAGATCTAAATAATTTCAGGCCTTTCCTGTCTAAAGTTCTGGAGAAAGTTGTCCTCACTCAACTCTCTACTTTTTTGTGTGCAAACAGTATTACGGATAAGTTCCAGTCAGGTTTTAAAGCACATCATAGCACTGAAACGGCCCTCCTTAAAGTGTCTAATGATTTACTTTTAGCTGTTGATTCTGGAAAGTGTGTCATCTTAGTTCTCTTAGACCTTAGTGCAGCATTCGATCATGCTATCTTGCTGGACCGATTAAAGCACCATGTTGGCATTCAGGGGTCTGCACTGAAGTGGTTTGAATCTGAAAAATAGATCCTTCTGTGTTAAGATGGGTAATCATTTTTCCACAACTGCAACCATTACTTGTGGAGTCCCTCAGGGATCCATCTTGGGCCCTATTCTGTTCTCTTTATACATGCTCCCTCTTCCACTCAGACCAGGGGTAAATGGTTCAATCGACCTCCTCACGAACTGTCTGCAAGACATACGTTGCTGGATGTCAAACAACTTCTTACAATTAAATCAAGATAAAACTGATATCATCATCTTTGGAAAGCCTGATCTTACCAGCACTGTAACGAATGCTCTGGGATCTTTAAATGTACACATGCATGCAAAAAACCTTGGCATCAGTTTTGATTCCACACTGACATTTGCAAAACAAATCAGAAACGTTGTACTTGGCAGTTTTTATCACCTCAGAAATACTCAAACACACTCAAACAACATTCTGTCCAGTAAAGATTTGAAAACTGTCATTCATGCATTCATCTCCTCTCGTCTCGATTACTGCAACTCCCTGTACTTTGGTGTTAGTCAGTCCAGCCTGGCTCGCCTGCAGTTGGTTCAAAATGCTGCTGCCAGGCTCCTGACAGGCACAGAGAAAAGGGAGAGCATCACTCCTGTACTCGCCTCCCTGCATTGGTTACCTGTGAGATTCCGCATTGAATTAAAAATGTTACTGTTTTTTTAAGGCTTTGCACGGTTTGGCTCCAGGCTACATTTCTGACATGCTTTGTTTTCATCCCTCCTCTCCGTCACTGCCTTCCTCAAACCAGCTGTTGTTAGCTGTCCCACGGTCTCGGCTGAAGTTTAAGGGGGATCGGGCATTCTCGGTTAATGCTCCTAAACTCTGGAATAGAGAACATTTATTATTATTATAAAAATCACTAGGTCTCTAAATGAACTACGAAAGGGGGGTCTTGGGGGTCTGGGACTTTGTTAACCTGTTGAAAAACTAAAAATAAGTGTATGATGTGACGCTGTGACTGATTGTTTTGATAGTTGTAAAATGGAAGATCAGTTAAAAGTGACTAACACAGACTCTGTTTCTGACGTTCAGCAGAACCTCGTGCTGCAGGTGAGGAGTATTTAATACAGAGTTTTTCCTGCAGAGACTAACAGACGCTGTTCTGCTCTTTACTGTTTTCTGCTGTTTTGTTTGGTTTTGTATTATTCTGCTATGTTTTGCTTGATAATAGATAATAGATAATGATATTACACTGTGTCCAGCAGTGTCCGGCTTGGCTTCATCTTTATGTGCAGGTACTTCATTTCTACAGTAACTATTTTGGTATATTGGGTAAATTTTATAACTATAATAATTTAGTAGGTCCTGGTTACCCTTTCATCTTTGAATCTGGGTGAATGCCTTTTGCTGAAGTTTGGTCCACATTTACTGCTTTCCTGCCTCAACACACCCATCTGCACTGGTAGAGCGTGTTTATGAGCTTATTATGTAACACAGATGTAAAAAAATATCAAACATACTGATTATTTGTTTTGTGATACTGCATCAATTCTCAAACACAGTATAAATTTTAAAACAAGATACATAGGTGACCCCAGATCAGGTTGGAGAGCCACTGAACAATCCAACAGGACCAAGAAGACCAGCTATAAACTGGTTTCAGTTGTGAGACTGTGACTGTCCATTTACCGATTCAGGAAACGCAGCAGGAAGTGTATTTAAATCCTACTCTCACTGCTAGACACAGAAAAGTCGTAGGTTTCTCATGCTCCACCAACAAAAAAACATTACAGCTACTTATGTATCCATTGTTGCTTAAATAAACATTAGCATTTAAAACTCGACCAACCATAAAACTAGCCGAGCAACAAAAACTGTTACCGAATTCATGTTTTTTGAGTAAAATAAGATGAAATGAACTCACATTAGCCTCTTACCTACCAGTCTGCTATGTTCAATACCTCACTTTGGTGGCTGGACTTACAGCACTCTCTAAATAAGACTGCTGTCTCCTGCTTCACTGGCCCCAGGCGAAGATCTTGCTATATTTCGCCCTCAGCTGGTGATTTCCATTAGCAAGCCTTTCAACTAGCTTTCCAATTGCTGGCCTCTCTTTGACGGACAGCTTATTAGCCATCTCATCTCTGTGGCCAGGCTTTAAGCTGGCTCCTTCTGTTGGCTGGTACCTCATCTGAATGCAAGCTGGACTCCAATGACAATTCCATGCAGCTAAAATTCTCACGTATAATAGTCTTTGGAGGAACCAAATGCAAAATGTGTTCAAGAGATGGGCTACAAGTCTCTGCTGTAGCCACCACGGGAACCACAGCCATAGCCACCTGAAACATGGCGAACATGCAGGTGTATGTCAACAGTAAGTTATATGTTTAAAACTTGTTCAGCTAAATTGAAGTAATAGCTGAAATGGCTCCAGAGTCCAAAGATAAACACACAACAAACTGTGAAACCACTATACAACCATTAAACCACTTCCCACCACAGGGTCCACCGTCGCTCCTGCCACTTCCACCATACTTGCCACCTTACATCTGGGCAAGGTTAGAGGACGGCTGGTTGTTGTAGTTGACAAAGTGGGTATAGTCGCCACAACCGCCGCCACAGTGGCCTGTAACAGAGAGCAGCTAATTCAGCTTGTAGCACTAATGCTTCATGTTTTTTCTTAATTCCTGTTTTTGTGTCTTTCCTTCATTTGATCTCATTCAGCCTCAGCATGTATTCGAGCAGAGGATGTTGAACACACTTTTGACTGCAAACTTTTCAAAAACTGATGAGAAGAAATAAAAGACACACTGTCACGAGATGAAAGGTCTTTATTGGTGTGCACTTCAAAGCATACTTGTTCACTGATTTCAGCTTGCGTTGCATCAGACATTGACTCTGAGGCAGAAAGGCATGAATAGTGGACTCATTGTGAATCAAACGCACTTACTTTAGTTTATTTAATATAAGATCACTGAACTCTAAGGCTGTTTTTGTAAATGATACAATAATGTTTCATAAAATTGATGTGTTATGTCTGATGTGTAAATTTACATTTATTCACAATTTTACAGTCTTAGTGACTAAAATTGTCATGTTGTTACATGAATGTTATTGTGTATTAAAAAGTGGTATAATGTGAGTCAATTTATCCTGATTTTTTATCATTACTATATAAAAGTATATCATTTCTCAAGTGCAAATATGTTACCTTTTGCATTATTTTACTTCATCAACACTCATAGGCAGACATTTACTCATAATCTTTCAATATACTTCAAATAAATTTGGGAATACCTTGTTATAAAAGTACCACAATTCTTGTAACCTTTGCTGGCACTATTCCCCATCTGTCACATTGATGAGTTTATGATTAATAACCAAAAAGCCAAATTCAAAATTCAATTTCAAAATCATACCACACAACAATCTGTATGCAAAAATCTGTATTAGCTGCATTTAACAAACAACCAAACTTGGTTTGACAAGAGACTGAAATCATTTTCAGTTACAGCAAAATCACAAAATTGTTGAAGAACAGTGAATTCTACTCAATGTAGTGAAAAATGTTTATAAGACATTAAATAAACCACTTACTGTTTTCATTAGACAATGAACTTTTTATTTTAATCTGCTGAATATTAGCTACATGCATTGTAATAATCTTTAGTAAATCATCAAAACATCTTTTTAATATTTAATGCATACATTTATTTCAAAATGGAAATCAGTAAAACAATGATCGAACAGCAAGCTGATGATGCATCAAATTCAATTGTGTACACAAACATTTCAGAAACACGCTGCAAAAAAAATCATATTAATAATTTATTGCATTTACTTTTGCATTCAGGAGTAACTGAGTCTGCATGTTACTGAGTAAATGAATGAATCTGCATGAGTGTGTGTTTGTGTGTGAGTGTTTGTGTTTTTGTGTGTGTGTGCGCGTGTGTGAATGATTGCTCATGCAAGTGTGTGTACGTTTTATTGAGCTGAGTGTTTCAGGTATAATGTGCTTTACAACTTGGTCTCAATAAAACTGCACATTGTTAACTGGTATAGACTGTTTGATGCAGTACCTGCATCACTATGAATAAGTTAAATGTTTCCATTTACTTTGCTCACGTTTTCCTCAGGACCTCCTCTCTCCTTACAGAATCTGTATTTAATCTCTCCCTGTATTTCCTTGTTCTTTCTGTACTCGCCATGTCTCGTCATCTACTGAAACCTGCCTCAAACTAAATTCAAGTCAAGTTTATTTGTGTAGCGCTTTTTACAACAATGTTGTCACAAAGCAGCTTTACAGGAATTTTAATGCATAAAAAACATGAAATCACACACTTTATCCCTTGTGAGCAAACCAGAGGCAACAACACCTCCTCAACTGGAGGAAGAAACCTTGGGAGGAACCAGACTCACAAGGGGAGACCCATCCTCCTCTGGTCGAACAGTACTTAAAGTTTATAAACTAAAGCTGAGTTTGAAGGTAAAAGCTTTAGAAGCTGTACAGATGCTACATCAGGTGGGTGATACTGTGATGCAGTCAAGGTGGAGCAAATGGCACAAATGGAGAGGAGAGCTGGTTGGAGCCGGGTGACGGGGGGCCCTGGTGGTCGGTCTTTTACAGTATACGGCAGGACAGGTGGGTGTTTATTACCTAAGAGAGAGAGAGAGAGAGAGAAACGAAAAACAAAGTTAGTTCTGGTTTGGGTTAGTACAGAGACTGAGTTAGTTCTGGTTTAGGTTAGTACAGAGACTGAGTTAGTTCTGGTTTAGGTTAGTACAGAGTTAGTTCTGGTTTGGGTTAGTACAGAGACTGAGTTAGTTCTGGTTTAGGTTAGTACAGAGTTAGTTCTGGTTTGGGTTAGTACAGAGACAGAGTTAGTTCTGGTTTAGGTTAGTACAGAGTTAGTTCTGGTTTGGGTTAGTACAGAGGCTGAGTTAGTTCTGGTTTGGGTTAGTACAGAGACTGAGTTAGTTCTGGTTTAGGTTAGTACAGAGGCTGAGTTAGTTCTGGTTTGGGTTAGTACGGAGACTGAGTTAGTTCTGGTTTGGGTTAGTACAGAGGATATGGAGTGTTTAGAGTGCTACATTTGGATGATACAGTGATGCAATCAAGGTGCAGCAGATGACATAGATGAAGAGGTTACAGGGTAACAAGGGGGTACTGGTGGTCCGTCCTCCAACAGTATTCGGCAGGACAGGTGGGCGGTTATTACCACAGAAAGAAGGAGAAAGAAAAACAAGGTTAGTTCAGGTTTGGAGTAATACAGTGGATGAGAAGCATAGCTCAGTCTCCAAAAGTTAAACTGAACAAGTACGTTTTAAGTCTGGACTTAAATATTGAGACTGTGTTAGAGTCAAACCGGATGAAGGATAGGTTACTCGTATTGGTAGAACTTTTTGTCTAATATTCTCAATTTTGTTATTGAAAAAGTTCATGAAATCATTGCTGCTGTGGTTGGTGGGTATCCGAGGTTCTGTTCCTGCCTGATTTTTGGTAAGTTTTGCGATTAATAAATAGAGGGAAACATTTGAGTGACAAAATTCTGTAGTTTAACATGGATTCAGCTTGAAAATGTGCTAATAGGGATGTAGAGATTCACCAAATTGAGTTGGTGTATAGATATTAAATTTGAAATAAACTATATACTGTCAGAATGTGTTAAAATGTGTTAAAAGCATGACATTCAATAAACTTAACTGTTAGCTATAAAATGTGTATCTAACAGCATTATTTATGTATTTAAAGGCAGTTCATACCTTATGACATTGTGTCACACCATATGAGGTTTCATGTACTTAGCATGACATTAAGCAGTGTGCCTTTATGCTAACATCATAAAACTATGCTATGTATGTTTGTGTAAAACGTGTCACACCAAAAGACAGTGTAAGAGGGAACTGAAGCAGGAGCGCTGGATATACTTGATTTTCTTGAAAACATGAAAAGCGATAACTCTCCTTGTAACTTTCAGTGTCCTTCTGAGGGGTTGTTCTTCCTACAGAAAGAAGGGGGACCCCCACTTTCCAAAGGTTTCCTAACAATTGCCAGTTTAAAAAAAGGAATATGGCGTCACACCATATGATTTCCATTTTTGGGATAAAATGTTTTAGTTAAGGGTGGCTTCTAAATATTATACCTGAACCAAGCAGACTTACAAGTAGACATATGGGTTACTAATATATGATTGAGTAAACAAAAAATGAATTTAAATTCTAGTTTTTATTCAAAATCTAACTTTGTGAAATGTGGTTGGGACAGTCACGCCACATGAGCTTTTTCTGGTTTGGCTGAAAATTGTGAAAAAATGGAATGTTAATCCCATGAATGGTTCATATAAACCATAACACTGGACAATCTTACCACAGTTTCTGACATATTTTTCTATAATTTACATATATTTGACACATTGGACCAAAAAAGGCCATGTCATGTCAACTACCCATGTACATAGCCCCAGACTGTCCGGTAAAGGAGGGGGTATATGTGTAATTTATAAAAATTCATTAGACATGAGTCAGAAACACAATCTCACTTTTCATAAACATCACCATAAATATCCCACCACTAACAAAAGTGTACTCACCCCAATCAGTATTTGTAGACCACCTGGACCTTATTCTGAACTGAATCTGAATTCAGTGACTTTGTTACAGATCTAGCAGTGAGCACTGAGAAAGTAATAATTGCAGGAGATTTTAATATTTACTTTGGGAATTCGTCAGATCCAGAAACAATCTATCTATCTAGTCTCATCTATCTTAGACACTGTAGATCTGACTCAGAATATAACAGATCCTACAAATTCATTGTTCTGACTCTACCTACACATTCCTGTAATCAATCACAGTCTAGATCTAGTTCTGACTTTACCTACACATTCCTGTAATAAATAAAAACAGCAATTAAAAGACAAAAACGATAACTAACTGGAACTGTATTTTGCGTTTACAAAACCAATTAAATTGTACTGAAATTATAGATAGAAAGCCCTTTGTTTTCGTGTTTGTCCATTTATTTATAAGCCTTGAAGATACTAAATCATTTTTTTCCTCTTTTTTTCTCTAAATATGTCTGCCAGAAAGATAAAAGCAAGTGTCTTGTAGTGGAAACAGGTGATTAAATATGTGGAATACTTCTCAAGGGGAAGAACCCCACCAATCTCAGAGTCCATTTGAGAAGTGCGCACAAGAAGGCTAATTACGAGTACCTTGAAAAGCTAGCCTCTCTGAGTAGCTCCCCCGAAAGTGCAGCTACATCCCGACCAGGTAGCACCGGGAAGAAAACAACCATAACGGACTGCTTTCACCAGCGACCAGGCTGCTGGTTACTTAATACGCAGGAGCACCGCAAGCCTGAGGATGCATTGGTAAACATGTTTATTGAAACTGGGATGTCCACACGACTATGTGACTCAACTGCCTTCAAAATTTTAACATTTCACTCAAACCAGAATTCAACTCATTTGGTGCTGCAAGTGTGAATAACCTTATTGGAGCTAAGATGGAAAAGGCAAAGCACAAACTTAAGATCATACATTTTTTAAATGATATCTTTGGTTGAGTTTTTATTACACAATACTTAATCTGACTTTTGAATCCTGCACCTGAAAAATAGCACAAAGTATAAAAAAAATAAAACTAAGCATTAAGAAAAAAGAAAAAGCTCGCTCCGTGGTACAACAATGTAATACACACCTTAAGACAGACAGTACGGAAACTAGAGTACTAATGGAGAGTGACCAAGATGGAGGTATTTCACTCTGCTTGAAGGGACACACTCAGCACTCCTGTCCACATTCAGCACACCTGTCCTCACCTTGTATCTCTGCTGGTACTACTCCATCTAAGTACAGCTTTTACACAATAGATCAGATATTCTCTCAGACAGATTAGAAAATATGGTTGGAATCACAGGAACAGCATTATTCTGGTTCACATCTTACCTTAGTGATCACTTTCAGTTTGTAAAGATAAATAATGTATCGTCTAACTCTACAAAAGTGTGATATGGAGTTCCACAAGGTTCTGTTTTAGGTCCTCTGTTATTTACACTATATATGCTACCATTAGGCTCAGTTATAAATAGACATGGAATCAGTTTCCTCTGTTATGCTGATGACACACAGCTGTAGGGTTAGGGTTAGGGTTAGGGTATCAGACCAGATGATAAATCAAGATTAGATAAGATAGAAGATTGTGTAAGAGATATTAGACTTTGGATGCTACAGAACTTCCTTCTTTTGAACCCAGACAAAACGGAAGTTCTCCTCCTCGACCCAAAGGCTGCTCGGACTAAATGTTCAGATTTAATGTGTCAGATTTAATGTGTCAGTGTTCGCCGCTGGGACGCTGCGGATCATCAGCCGTGTGTGGTATTGATATGTTTCGTTTTATTTTTTACACGCTTTTGGGTTGTTTATCACCTCTCTGTTTCTGGTCCCACGATCCTTTCATTTGGTCACACCAGAGTACCTGCACGCTCTCGCACCCGAGTACCTGCACGCTCTCAAGTCAAGTCAAGTCACACCAGAGGACCTGCACACTTTTACACCAGAGCACCTGCACACTCTCACACCAGAGCACCTGCACGCTCTCGCACCGTAGTACCTGCACGCTCTCGCACCAGAGTACCTGCACACTCTCACACCGGAGTACCTGCACACTCTCGCACTGTAGTACCTGCACACTCTCACACCGGAGTACCTGCACGCTCTCGCACCAGAGTACCTGCACACTCTCACACCAGAGCACCTGCACGCTCTCGCACTGTAGTACCTGCACACTCTCGCACCAGAGTACCTGCACGCTCTCGCACCAGAGTACCTGCAAGATCTGTGCGGGACTCTGACAAAGTCTCAACTTTTAAGTCTAGACTAAACACAGACTGGTTTAGTGGGGGGATCCCAGTGTCTCTGTTATAGTTAGATCTGCCGGAGTCTCCAGCCTCACTCTAAAATTCTGAATATTCATATTCTCTACAGTCTCACTCCCGAGCCCAACTAACTCTCTCTCTTTACTCTTGCTGAGGTAATGACTGTCCTCCTGTCTGTCAAGAGCATGTCCAAATAGTATTGTCCAGGAAGATCAATGGTGACTGTGACTTTATTAGTAGATAAACGAAAGCTAAGTTAGGAGGCAGGGTGAGGCAGCAGATTGCGGTGGATCAGCAGATTGTGGGATTGCAAACAAACCACCTACATAAACTTGCGCCTCCTATACCGATGACCATTAGTCTAGATGGTGGGGATGCTGGCATCTGACGCCCGGAACAGCGCAGGTCTGGGTCTTTAAGCACTGTGGACCTATCAGGGACGAGCAAGTCCGATGGAGCAGCAGTAGTTGTAAGCTGAGGAGTCAAGGCAGTAGTGAGAGAGGAAAGAGCGAAGTTCATCAGGAGTATAGGCCATACTGACTGCTGGGCGTTGATCAGTTAGTCTGTTGGTGTCAAGTCTAAGACCACAGGAGCCCCAGAGGCAAATCACAAAAAGTGGAGATGATGCAGGGCACATAGTTAACCAGCTAGTCAGTCAGCCACCGGTGCTAATGCTAAGGCTTAGATACATCAGCCAAACACCACAACTTAATAGACACTCCTACCTTGTTGGTCCAACGTATGCAACGTATGAATCAGATGAACTACAGTCTGTTAGTAAAGAACTACAAAGTGCACCTGTATTGGAAATGGACTTGATAAAATTGACGATGTGTGTAGATACAAAGAGATGGTTTTAATGTTATGGCTGATTAGTGTATACATTAACATAAACATGCATTTTTAAAAAAAAAGTTGTTTCAGTATTTCTTTATATTTTATCATTCAATGAAAGTTTAAAAACACTGTGTTAATATTAGGTGGAGTTAAAAATACACATTTTGAGTAGTTGTACAATTTATGATTGTGTATGATTGTGTATGGTTGTGTATGATTGTGTATGATTGTGTATGGTTGTGTATGAGTGTGTATGGTTGTGTATGGTTGTGTATGAGTGTGTATGATTGTGCATGATTGTGTATGGTTGTGTATGAGTGTGTATGAGTGTGTATGGTTGTGTATGAGTGTGTATGAGAGTGTGTGATTGTGTATGATTGTGTATGATTGTGTATGATTGTGTATGATTGTGTATGAGTGTGTATGATTGTGTATGATTGTGTATGGTTGTGTATGAGTATGTATGAGTGTGTATGGTTGTGTATGGTTGTGTATGAGTGTGTATGATTGTGTATGGTTGTGTATGATTGTGTATGGTTGTGTAAGATTGTGTATGGTTGTGTATGATTGTGTATGGTTGTGTATGATTGTGTATGATTGATTGTGTATGGTTGTGTATGATTGTGTATGGTTGTGTATGATTGTGTATGATTGTGTATGATTGTGTATGAGTGTGTATGATTGTGTATGGTTGTGTATGATTGTGTATGGTTGTGTATGAGTGTGTATGATTGTGTATGGTTGTGTATGAGTGTGTATGGTTGTGTATGATTGTGTATGAGTGTGTATGAGTGTGTATGAGTGTGTATGATTGTGTATGATTGTGTATGAGTGTGTATGGTTGTGTATGATTGTGTATGATTGTTTATGGTTGTGTATTAGTGTGTATGGTTGTGTATGATTGTGTATGATTGTTTATGCTTGTGTATGGTTGTGTATGATTGTTTATGGTTGTGTATTAGTGTGTATGGTTGTGTATGATTGTGTATGATTGTTTATAGTTGTGTATGAGTGAGTATGATTGTTTATGGTTGTGTATGAGTGTGTATGGTTGTGTATGATTGATTGTTTATGGTTGTGTATGATTGTGTATGAGTGTGTATGGTTGTGTATGAGTGTGTATGGTTGTGTATGAGTGTGTATGGTTGTGTATGATTGTTTATGATTGTGTATGATTGTGTATGAGTGTGTATGGTTGTGTATGAGTGTGTATGGTTGTGTATGATTGTTTATGGTTGTGTATGGTTGTGTATGAGTGTGTATGATTGTGTATGAGTGTGTATGAGTGCGTATGATTGTGTATGATTGTGTATGATTGTGTATGAGTGTGTATGGTTGTGTATGAGTGTGTATGGTTGTGTATGATTGTTTATGATTGTGTATGATTGTGTATGAGTGTGTATGGTTGTGTATGAGTGTGTATGGTTGTGTATGGTTGTGTATGGTTGTGTATGATTGTGTATGAGTGTGTATGGTTGTGTATGAGTGTGTATGATTGTGTATGAGTGTGTATGATTGTGTATGATTTTGTATGAGTGTGTATGATTGTGTATGAGTGTGCATGCATGTGTATGAGTGTGTATGAGTGTGTATGGTTGTGTATGATTGTGTATGAGTGTGTATGATTGCGTATGATTGTGTATGAGTGTGTATGAGTGTGTATGAGTGTGTATGATTACGTATGAGTGTGTGTGGTGGTGTATGATTGTTTATGATTGTGTATGATTGTGTATGAGTGTGTATTGTTGTGTATGAGTGTGTATGGTTGTGTATGAGTGTGCATGGTTGTGTATGATTGTGTATGAGTGTGTATGGTTGTGTATGGTTGTGTATGAATGTGTATGATTGTTTATGCTTGTGTATGGTTGTGTATGATTGTTTATGGTTGTGTATTAGTGTGTATGGTTGTGTATGATTGTGTATGATTGTGTATGATTTTGTATGAGTGTGTATGATTGTGTATGAGTGTGCATGCATGTGTATGAGTGTGTATGAGTGTGTATGGTTGTGTATGATTGTGTATGAGTGTGTATGATTGCGTATGATTGTGTATGAGTGTGTATGAGTGTGTATGAGTGTGTATGATTACGTATGAGTGTGTGTGGTGGTGTATGATTGTTTATGATTGTGTATGATTGTGTATGAGTGTGTATTGTTGTGTATGAGTGTGTATGGTTGTGTATGAGTGTGCATGGTTGTGTATGATTGTGTATGAGTGTGTATGGTTGTGTATGGTTGTGTATGAATGTGTATGGCTGTGTATGATTGTTTTTGGTTGTGTATGATTGTTTATGGTTGTGTATGAGTGTGTATGGTTGTGTATAATTGTGTATGATTGTTTATGGTTGTGTATTAGTGTGTATGGTTGTGTATGATTGTGTATGATTGTTTATGGTTGTGTATGGTTGTGTATGATTGTTTATGGTTGTGTATTAGTGTGTATGGTTGTGTATGATTGTTTATGGTTGTGTATAAGTGAGTATGATTGTTTATGGTTGTGTATGGTTGTGTATGATTGTTTATGGTTGTGTATGATTGTGTATGATTGTTTATGGTTGTGTATGGTTGTGTATGATTGTGTATGATTGTGTATGAGTGTGTATGATTGTGTATGATTGTTTATGGTTGTGTATGGTTGTGTAAGATTGTGTATGAGTGTGTATGGTTGTGTATGATTGTGTATGATTGTTTATGGTTGTGTATGAGTGTTTATGGTTGTGTATGATTGTGTATGATTGTTTATGGCTGTGTATGTGAGAAATAAACTTTGATGTGTTTTGATATATGGTGCAGGAAATAAACATGCTGACAGTTTTTGATATTAAACGTATTTCCGGTGTGGTTCTCTGTGATTGGCTGTTTTTGGAAACATGTTTAATAAAATGATGAATCGTTTTATCTTCACTGTGTTTGAGTGTGTAAAGTTCCGGTTCTGGTTCTGGTTCTCTGTGTTTGAGTGTGTAAAGTTCTGTTTCTCTGTGTTTGAGTGTGTAAAGTTCTGGTTTTGGTTCTGGTTCTCTGTGTTTGAGTGTGTAAAGTTCTGGTTCTGTGTGTTTGAGTGTGTAAAGTTCTGGTTCTGGTTCTCTGTGTTTGAGTGTGTAAAGTTCTGGTTCTCTGTGTTTGAGTGTGTAAAGTGCTGGTTCTGGTTCTCTGTGTTTGAGTGTGTAAAGTTCTGGTTCTGGTTCTGTAACAGCAGTAAACTCTACAGTGAGAGGGTCGGTGTGGAGTCTACAGGTTTAGAACCTACATGTGGTTCTGAGATTCACTCTGCGGGACTCTGCAGCACATTAAGGGTTAATTAGTTGGGGGCGGTAACCAATCAGGACGCGCAGCTGATTTAGTTTAAACGAGCAGAGCGCGAGAGAGGGCGCGAGTAGCGGAGGCGGGAAGTGAGTGTCTGAGGTAAAAGAAGCGAACTCGCTGTTTGAAGCTCTGAAAGTCTTTAAACTCCGAACACGCGCCTGAGAAGAGAGTCCAGCAGCTCCGGCTCGGTGGGCCGTTTCTCCGGGAGGCTGGACAGACAGAACCGGCTCTAAACACGGCGGTACCGGACTGTGTGAGGCGGACTGAGGAGAGTTGGAGGCTTCGTCAGTGAGTCCAGTCGAGGACGCTCCGCGTTACTGTAAGTCCGAGCTGAGAGTCAGACTCGCTCTAGTTGAACTGCTGGAACTCTTTCTGTGTGTTGAGTCAGTAACGCGCTGAAGTTGAGCTGAATGTGGTTCCGAGCAGACCGGACTGAGTTTGTGCTGAAAGCTAACAGCTCAGGGATTTAGTGCACGCGGACAGAGAGAGCAGTGAATCGGTTCTGGACTCGTTCTTTGTGTTCTGAGGTAGAACTTCTCACAGAGCGGGTTCTGCTGGAGGACTCTCTTTCAGAGGACAGGAGGAAATCAGGTTTTGGTAATTCAGAGGTTTTGGCTACTAAAATTAAAATTGTGTTCTAATTAAAATAAATATATATGCTGGTTTGAAGTCTCCTAAAGTATTTTATCTGTTTTTCCTTAACAGTCTTAACTGAGAGCAGAAAACGGTTTAGGTCACCAGATTATCACATCAGTATTTCTTAATTCGTGTGTCCTTAAATTTTTTGAATGTTACTTTTTTCTTGATCAATAAGCCTAAAGCAGTCTTTTTAATAAGTGTGGTGTGGTTTAATTTAATATTATTTACAATTGTAAACACAGTCAGAAAATTTGAAGAAACTTGGTGTCCTTGTCTGATAGTAATTTAAATCTAATCCAGGTGATGAACCAGGTTTCAGTTTGATAGATCTGGCTGTAGTACACACAGGGCTCTGACTGCTTTATTGATAAAGTTCCCAAAAGCAGATATGTTTAATGAGATTAATAGATGTGTTCTGTGAAATTAAATGTCTTATTTTAAAATAGTACAAGTCGGTAATTTGTTGGTGATGAAGAGCTGCAGGTACCTTTTTAAAATCTCAAGTGAATTGGGGGGGTGGTGATTGATTAAAGGTGAGTAAACCTGTTTTGTAAATGTAAACGGTTTTGCCTCATTAACCTCTAAACGAATCAGAAGACAAGCTGATGTCGTATCAGACAAAGTGAGCGTGACCGTTGATTTATGGAGAGTGCTGTGATGGAGGTTAAATCTCAGCACTGCTGATTCAGTCTCAACCACCAGTGAAGGTCATCATCTTCCTCTGTAGGTGCTTCTTTCTTTGCTGGCAAGTCTTGCTCGGCCTGCTTTGGAGAGAGAAACTTTTTTCCATGTGATGCTTTAAAAAAAAAAAAAGGTTGTATGTTTTGTTTCATCTCTTATTTTAGCACATGCAGTTTCTCATCTGGTGTTGATGAGGTATGGTAGCTTGATGTCTGTTACTGTTCTGTTAGATTTACTGTTCACTGGGAGTGAGAAATGTTTCTTGGGGGATAGCTGTGTCAGTTCTCCAGTTCAGACCGTAAGTAAACTTGCTGCTGAGCTCAATATAAAATATATTTAGTTGTTTAATTTGTACAATGTTCTCTGCAATGTAACTAGATTGTAGAAACACAAACACTAGTGATGTCACCAACAAATCAAATATCGAATTAATTGTTTAATTGTTGCACCATTAGCATTGTGTAGCCGGTAGTACATCTGAGGGAAATGCCAGCCCATTGGTAGACGACCTGATCACCATTACATTGCAATGTTCTGATGTGGTATTAGGTTGTGCTGTGTGAGAATTTCAGAGAAGATCTTGGATTAAGTATTTAGAGCTCTTTGGTCCTGGTCAAGCTGGTAAAGCTCAAGGCATAAGCCCTGGACTCCTTATGTTCAACAAGCTGGACTTCATTGGGTCAGTGGAAGAGCCAAGCTTTATATTTACTGTTTGACACCACGCTTACCAGCCATGAAGCTCCTATGGAGCCTTACTGTAGTTAAAAAGTGCTCAGTGCGGAGTTGAGCACTACGTTTCCTTTGGCAGGTTCCACCCGAACAGATCAACAGAGATCTCCTGAAGCAGCTCCAGCCTGTGTCCACAGTAGCCTAGGAGCTGTTTGTTTATCTAAGTCAGATCAAAAGGGGGAAGGTCACTTTATGCTGGTTCTCATCTGACTTCCTGTTCTCTTGCTTTGTGGCAGCTTCCTGTAGACCATTTCAAGGAGGAGATCATCCTGGTGATAAACAACAGTGTGAGGATCATCGTTGCAGCCCTGACCAGGAGGACTCAAAGAACACTCTCGGACGACTGAAGGGGCCAAAACATGGGCTTGTGTGACTCACTGTTGACTTTACTCACTGTGAAACCAGGAGTAAAAAAAAAACATGATATGGCTTTGAGTAATATTGTTATATAACATGATATGATGGATCTGAATAAGATCCGAAATTATAGTTTCACAAAGTGGGCTATAAGGGGTTCTAATATGATCCAAAAGCCGTGGTGAGTTTGAAGAGAGGAAAAAAGTGTATGTGTGTGTATATATATGGTTTAAAAACATTATGTAATGGGTTTGAATATAATCCAAAACTGTGGTATGATTCTGAATTGGTCAATAATGTAAAAGCTTATGTTCAAAAACAAGTTGGTTCATAGTTAATAAATATCACAATTTTAAATGTGCCAATGTCCAAAAACATGTGATGGTTTTTGACTCAGGTTCAACATTGTGATATGAGACAAGGTGTGTTTAAATGAGATCATATGTCGTGCTGTGATTGTCAAACATGATTTGGTGGTCTGTAGCACTGATTTTTATTTCTTTTCTGCTTGTAAGTGGGATTTAAGTTTAAATGAAGTGGGATTCATTTTGGATTAAATATTTAGTTACAAGGATGTCTTTCTGAACCTGGAATAAATTGCAATTACTAGCTTCAGGTTTGGTTTCAAGTTAGCCCAAATTGTGGATTGCGGTAGTGGCCCTTCTTACCACTAGGTAGCTGTGTTGAGCAGGCATCCTCTTCTGGCAGCCTGTAGTGACTGTGTAAACTTTTTGTCCCACTCGTTGTCAATGTGGCGACAGTTTCCTTCAACATTGGCTAAATATCTTCTCACTTTCTTTCTACTCTTCATTTCTGACATGAGTTTTTCAACATCTGTTCCCTTAGAGTCAGAAGTCCTGTCAGAAGACCCTGTCTGGATCACAGCAAGCGCGATGTCAGTAATCCCCTCCATCCCCAATGGTTGTTACATCCTTAGATGAGGGGGGGGGGGGCAGACTGGGTGGGGTGGCGGCACAGGTTTGCTTTTGTCTAGAAAGTGGCGCTTCTCATTTTCTCATTTCTCCATTTTCTCTATTGTAGATTTGAACAGCGCAGACCTTCTTCTCCACTGACTATCCCAATAACCCCTTCACTGAACAGAGCCTCACTTCTTTTCACACTCCCCTCACTGCTCTTCCAGTCTCCCTTTCTTCTTCTAACCTGCACTTATGACAGTTGAAGCAAAAAAACAAGGAAGGGAATAAGTACCCTTCCCTAATCTGAATTTTTTTTTTTTTTTGAAGACGCTAGGGTTAGTGTCTAGCATGCATATCAGTCTTTTCTTTCCTAGGAGTAATTTTAAATGGGCAGTTTATAATCAGCTGTCTTTTTTTTTTTTTTTTTTTTTTTTTTTTTAAAACCCCACAATCTGCTTCAGGACCCCAACCAGTCTAACTTAAAACTAACACACTCAAAGGTGACTGGGAAGCTCCCGGCAGCAAGCTCAGCCAAACTGTCGTTAGTCCTGATTCTTCTTGATCTCTCTTCAGTCATCGTTACAGTGAATCACCAGATCCTGCTGTCTGTCCTCGCCAACCTTGGAATCTCTGGCTCTGCATGAAAGTGATTGTCCTATCTAGAGGAGCGCACTTACCAGGTAACATGAAGTGTCCACATGTGCTCCATGCAGACTCTAGCGGGTGTCTGTCGAGGCTCTGTGCTGCTCCTCTTCTCTTCACTCTGCACTTGTTCTTTTGGTGATGTTATCTATCATGCCTTCTCCTACCTGTTTTGCTGATAACACTGAATGAATGTGTTCCTTCCCCCTATCTTATATTCACCACAATCATGCGATCTCATTTGAGTATCCGTAGATTGATCTGCCTGAACGTGCAAAATCCTGCGTGTTATTCTGGATGATCAGTTATTGTTCTCAGTCCATATCGTGATCCTAACTGGGTTATACAGATGTTTCCTCTATGACATCTGATGGATTCCACCTTTTCCCTCTCAGGAAGCTACCTGGGTGCTAGTCCAGTCTTCATTTTAGGGCTTGATTACTGCAACTTGTTCCTGGCTGGGCCAGCAAAGGGTTGAGCACGAGTAGTTTTGTACTGGATAGAATTATTATTATTTAGACTGAAGAATTGTAGTTAGTCTGAAAACATGATAAAATGTATTGAGTGAGGTTGAAAATTGTGATGATTCCAAGAACATATGGTCAACAGCACTGTGAACGTGATTAATTTCTAAAAACGTGTTTGATTATGTTGATTGAAAAAAAAAGAAAAAACAGCCAATGTTGTGATATGTCTAAAGACATGATTATATAATTGGTTTGATTAAAGTCCAAAACTATGACATGGATCTAAAGACATGACAGTGTGTTCGAACATGATCTTTGATAATTGTGATTAAAAAAAACCCCTGATAGGTTTAAGTAAGGTTAAATATCTATGACTTAAATCATAATGTTTGAAGGAGGGTGAAAGAAATATATTTTTGAAAGAGGTGTAAAATTCTGATATAATGGGTAGGTCTTGTATAATGTGGTCCTGAATTGTTATGATTCCAAGAAAATTCTACGTTTGAGTATGATCCAAATAAAATGGTGAAATGTCAAATGGGACAGTGGGATTTAAGGTTTAAGAATTGTGATTATTTTAAAACAAGGTGTAAAGGTTTTGAATGAATGGGGAGGGTGTGAATAAGGTCCAAAGTTGATTTAAAAAAGAGATAATGGGTTTGTTAGATCCATTATGATATTCCAAAGACCCGATAAAATTGTGTAATGCTTCTGACATATGGTAGTCACGATCACTTTAAAGATTAAATTTAAATGTGTATGTGTAAAACACATGATGCTTTAATGAGGTCACTAAATATGATCTGATTTCTAAAATTAGATATTGGGTGTGAATAAGGTAAAAAGAAACATGACCATGGCAACACCCCTCAAATAACTTTTGGTTTAAAAAAACAAATGTTTTGAATGCAGACCCAGGTTATGGTCGCAAAACATGATTATAATGTAAAAAGTCAACATTTCTGTTCCATTAATTGTAAACAAATATCCTAAATAAGCCCACATTGGACAGGTCTGACACTAGCAGCTACTGACCGGTACCACTTTTTGCTTTCCTGTCAATTTTTTTTTTTTTTTTTTTTAATACTCTGTCTATAATAATGCTTTTCTTACCCAGAACTTGCTCCAGGACCCCAACCAGTCTGTCTTCAAATCAGCATAAGTTCTGACTGTCTGAAATGTGACCTGATTCCAAAACATGCAATATAATTGAATTAAATGTGGTCTAAAGTTGTAATATGTAATGTTTGAAGGAGGTTCAAAATGGAGTCAAAAACATGATATAGTGGGGTTTAACACAATTTAAAGGAGGTCAAACCTTGTTGTGACTAAAGAAAAAATTAGTTTGAATATAATAAGATTGTAATATGAATGTTTAGCTTGCATATGCAAGTTCAAAAATGTGATGTGTTTGAATGAGGTCGAAAACTGATTAAAAAAAAAAAATCTAATGGGTGTGAATTCCACAATTGTGATTATTCCAAAACCATCACGTGTCAAATTGTGCTGGTCCACAGTTGTGATATGAGTCTAAAGACATGTTATAGTGGGTGAAAACATGATCCAAATAATATGGTTTAAGGCAGTCAAAACTGTGATATGATCCCAATGGGTTTGAATGATTCAAAATTATCAGTGTGCCCAAGTCCAAAATTGTGGTGGTATTTCAAAAACGTGATTGATTTGAATGAGGACTAAAATTGAAAGGATTCCACGAATATATGGTGGTCTGCAGCAGCATCCAGCTTTAAATATGCAAATCCAAAAACATTTGTAACAGATTTAAATGAGGTCATCTCTTGGGATGTGATTGAAAAATGGCATGTGATTACAAAAACACAATATGATGGGTGTGAATGAGGTCCTATGTGTGGTGCCAAAAATATTAAATTGTAGTTTCACTCAACATCTTTGCATTGTCAACAGAGGCAGTTCTCTTCAGTCTTGGTTAAGTATCCTCTCACCTTAATTCTATTCCTGTATCTTCATTCACCCCCCCCCCCCCCCGTTCTAAATACTCTTCCCCAACCAGACTTTTCTCCATCTTGAAGCTCATGCTGAACAGCTGAGACGGCAGCAGTCACCCACTGTCTCTCCAGCCTTTTCTTACCTATCAGTAACTTTTCAGTGTGCTGTCTATAATTATTTTTGTCTTTCTCTTACCCGGAATCTGCTTCAGAACCTCAACCAGTCTGACTTAAAACCGATGCACTCAACAGATACCTCATAGTGATGACTGAAGCTCCAGGCACCAAGATCAGCCAACCTGTCATCAATTCTGATTCTTCTTGACCTCTTTGCAATTTTTGACACAGTGAAACACCAGATCTTCCTGTCTGTCCTTGCTAGTCTTGAAGTCACTGGCTCTGCATGGATGTGGTTTGAGTCATTTCTTGAGGAGTGCCCTTACCAGCTAACATGGAAGGGGTCTGCATCTTCACAGAGCAGGCTATGTTGTTGATCTGAATTTTAGCAGACTCACTCCTGTGCTGGATATCACAGCAATCTGCTTTTACTGCTCAGGTAATCACTTTCTTTTCCATGCTTTCATGTTCTTCCTTTACTTAGCATGAACTGCACTAGCTCTCTAGCTTGAACTATTTTTAATGCCTTTTTCCTTCTTTGATTCACATCCTGAAGAGACTCAGACATTAGCAGCTTCCAACTGTCAAACTTTTTCAAAGTATAGTCTATAATCAGTTGTTTCTTCTCACCCAGAACCTGCCACAGGACCCCAACCAGTCTGGCTTCCAACCAACACTCAACAGAAACTGCCCCATAACAGTGACAGAGAAGCTCTAACTAGCTGGTCATCAGTTCATCACTGTCTGTCTGCATCTGGAGGTGCGCTCTCACCAGGTAACATGGGTAGGATCTACATTTTGCTGCATGCAGTCTCTTCACTGGAGTCTGAAGGCTTCATTCTGCTTGTCTTGTTTTCATTCTACACCTCACTTGGTGGGGTAAGTATCTCTCTCATAAAGATCCTTCCTACGCTGTTTTTTTTTTTTTTCCAAGAAACTGTTACAGTGGGTTTGAATGCAATAAGGTTAAATATTAACATTAATATTGTGTCTAAAGAAGGTTTTAAAAGAGAAGTCCAAATATAATGGGTTTTAAAATGTTGGTCCATAAACCTGTAAAGCTTCAGCTTGTGTACAAATCCAAAGATGTGATGTTCCAAAAACATATGATGGGTTTGAATAGGGTCTACAATTGTAAAGCACTTTCAAAATATGATACAGGTTTAAACAAGGTCCAATATTGTCATGCAAGTCCAAGATTGAGATGCAGTGTGCAGCACTGTAAAGGTTCAACTCGCTGTGTAATTCCAAAAACATGATGTAATGGGTGAGAATAAAGTAAACAAAAGATAATAATGGATTTGATTAAGGTACAAAATAGTGATGTACGTTTGAAAACATGAAGTGATGGGTTTTAATGTGGTCCACAGTTGAAGTGTGATTCCAGAAATATAAAATTGTATGGATTTATAAATTTTCTTTGGTTTCAATTGTCTAAAAAAGAGATATTTCAAGGTTCTAAAATTGTGATGTTTCCAAGGTCATGATATGGTGGTCAGCAGCACTGAATGTTTTGCCTAAATGTGCTGTTAAGTGCAAAAACAGGTTTGAAGGAGATCCAGAAAATATGATGCGATTCCAAAACATATGGGTTTGAATGAGGTCCAAAAATATGTATTTAAGACGATGGAGCCCGAAGTTGTGATGTGATTTAATGAGGTATGAAAATGATGATTCTAAGAATATTTGGTGCTCAGAAATACTAACCATTCAGTTTAAAGGTGCACATCCTAAAATGTAATGTGTCTGAGGTCCAAAAATGTGGTGTTTTCAAAAACAATGTTTCCATAATGTGCCAAAATAGTGGTGGTTTTAAGAACTTAAAATAATTAGAATGAGGCCCAAAGTTGTGATGAGATCAAAAAATATGATAAAATGGGTTTGACTGTCAGACATGTATCCCAAAAATATGATGTGATTCTAGATACATGATGGATTTGAATGTGGTCCAAAATGTGTTTCCAAAAATCTAATTGGTGTGAATGGGTTGGTGGATATATATATTTTTTTTAAAGTCCAGGATTGTGATGGTCCAAACACATGGTTGTAATGTGACTAGCTGTACTCAGGTATTTAACCAACTGTGACAATGAATTTAACAAAAAAGCTATCTTGCTTCACAGAGCTTAGACCCTGTCATCACAGGAAGCGCAATGCCACAAATATAAAAGGTTTTGAGTGATGTCAAAAAAAAAATTCTAAGAAAACAGTAAGAGCACTTACTGTTCAGCTTAAATGTGGAAGTTCAAAAACCTATAACTGGCTTGAATGAGGTGCAAAATGTGAAAACATTGTGTAATATGATTTGTATAAGGTCCAGAATCATGATATGGTGGTCAGCAGCACTAAATGTTAACCTTAATTTTGGAAGCGTCATATAACTAGTTTAAATGAGGTCAAATTTCTTTAAAAAAAAATAAAATCCTGTTTGAAATAGGATCAGGGTTGTGATGAGTTCCAAGACATGATGTAATGTGTTTAAAGGTAAAAACAAATTATGACGTGTTGAAAGAGGTGTCAAATTTATGATTCTGAAGGTCTTATGTATTGGGAGCTAGAAGTCTAGAAAATGTGATGGCTCCACAAACATCCTATAATGTTTAAGTAAGGTCCAAAATTGTGGTGATTTCCAGAACATTAAGTTTGTATATTGCCCAAAATTAAGGGAATTAAAAAAATCTATAGGTAAACTCAAGTATAAAGATGCCCATTTTGGACTTTTATATATTAAAAACATGTATGGTTCCAAAACGATTATATAATGGTTTTGACTTGGGTTCAACAATGTGGTGACTTAATGGGTTTAAAGGAGGTCAAACTTGTCTTTCAAAAGCATGTTATGTTGGTCAGCAAGACTGTCAGTGTTAAGCTTAAATATATGTAAGGCCAGAAACTATGCTGTTGAACAAGGTTTGAAATTGACACAACTCTGAATTCATATGTTTAAGGTAGGGCTTTAAGCATGATCTTAAGTTGATGTGATTCCAAATACATGGCAGCATGGGTTTAAATATAATCCAAAAACATGATCAAATGCATTTAATGGTGTGTGTATATAATGTGTTTAAACATGAGCCAAAAGGATAATTGTGTGCCAAAGTCCAAAAATGCAATTTATAAGAAGTTATAATATGGTTGGAAGTCAAACGACATGTTTGAAGGACGTCCAAAATATAATGCCATATACATATGGGTTCTAAAGTTGTCCAAAGGATATATTCAAAAAATTAGTAAACAGCAGTACTTTAAAAGCTCATGTAAAGTTTAAATGTGCACTTCCACAAAACATGAGTGGGTTTGCAGGAGGTCCAAAATTGATACTAAAAGCATAATACATTTGAATATAATCCAGAAAACACAATTGATTGTGATGTACTGTGTTTTCAATATACACCTAAATGGTAATATTAGTAGTGTCAGAGGGGCTTGAATGATGTCCAAAATTATGATTCCAGATGGTTTTGAGTAAAGTCCAAAGGGCACAAGTGGCTTGAAGGAGGTCAAACAACATGATACTTTGGTCCAGAATGCTTGTGTTCTGACTGTTTGTCTTCCACTGGCAAGCTAGAATTTAAGTTTTAATTAGCTTTGACTTAGACTGTTAGCTACAAGGCTGTTTTGGTTTTGGCGTTAATTGTACTTACAAACTTCAGGTTAGCTCAAGGTGTAAGGAGTTGCTTTATTAGCCACTAAGCATATATATTCAGGAGGTGTTCGCTACTGTTGGCCTATAGTAGGAATGCACTCTTAACATTTCTGTGCCATTCTTTATCAACACTGATTGATTGATTTCCTTCAACCTTGGCTAAATATTTTATTTACGTGTGTGTGGTTTTTTTTTTTCTAACCCCCCCCCCAATATAACCCATAGTGGTTATGTTCTTGGACCAGAGTGCTATGTTTGACTCTGGAATTGCTCATTTGCAGTTCAGAAGGCAGATTTCATCCCAGCCTTAGCATCCTGTCATTCATTCATTGGTGTCAAAGGGTTGCTTTTGTCTAGAAAGTCTCTACTTTGCCCTCACCCTGTTTTCTTCAACACAAAGCAGACATCATTCTATACTGAATTCAAGCAGATGTATTCCTGTGCTGGATGCCACAGTTAACGCGTTCACTGCTCAGATTATCACTTTCTTTTGCACTCTTCATTGCTGCTCTTCAAGTCCTTATCTCATGTTCTTTGTTCACTCAGTATAACTTGCATTTGTTTTTTCTCAGCTCTTGCTTCAAGTGTCCTTTCTAACCTTGTCTCCTATTTTTTTTTTTTTTATAGCAGCTCCTGGAATCAAGAGCTGTCAACCTGTAATTGGTTGTGGTTCTTCTTGATTTCTCTGCAATCTTCAACACAGTGAACCATAAGATCTTCCTGTCTGCATCTCAGTTGTTTGAGTCCTAGCTGGAGGATAGCGCTGCACCATGCAGACTCTATACCAGTGTCTGTCAACGCCCTGTGCTGCTCTTCTCTTCACTCTACACTGAATTGGTCAGCCAAACTCAGTGCTTGCTGGTAAGTTGAGTTTTTACTTTCTTTTGATTCTCTGTTGGTTACAAAACTATTTCTAGTTCTAAAGTATATTATGATTTCAGGTTGCCTTAAGGTGTGACTTGCAGGACGTGGCCTTAATAGACACTAGTCAGATATTCTGGAGGTTTTCTTTACTAGCAGTCTGTAGTAACAAGATGTATTCACAATGTCTTAAATTTCCACTGAATATATTTTCATTTATGTTCTTGTGTATATTTTGTTTTTACTTCAAACAGTTGTAGTTAATTCCAAGAGTGCCCTTTGCCACAGAAAGCACAATAGAAAAAAAACACGTACTTACATGCTGTTTTGTTTTTATGTTGGAATACAATCCAAAAATGATAGCAGTGTGCCAAAATCCAAAAGCAGTTGTAAAAGTTGTTCTTTGAGTGTCAGTGTATGTCAAACACAAGTCTTTTAAATGAGGTCCAACAACATATGGTCAACAGTACTGTAAATGTACTGTTTTTCCAAAAGCATCATGTAATGTCAAATCTTTAAGGGTGATGCATAATTGTCATGATTCCAAGAAAATTATCAAATTTGATTTAAATATCCAAGAGACATGATAAAATGTATTTAATGTAAACCAAAATGGTGGTGTGCCAAGGTCAAAAGACATGAGATTAAAAATTATGTAAACCAAATACCTGTCCACAAAAAATATGATGGGTTTGGTTTAAATTAATCCATAATTGTAATGCAATTCCAAAACCATGATAAAAGGGTTTTAATGAGGTAAATTGTGACGTGATTCTAAAAACACTTTGTGGTCAGCGTCACTTTGAAGGTTTAGCTTAACTGTGTATTTGTAAACATGTGTTGGGAGGTCACAAAATGAGGTATTGGGTATGGGTGAGGTAAAACATGATCTTAAAAAAAAAAGCCCTCATGTGTTGTGGTGGCTTCAAAAACCATAAATGTGCTTGATTGAGGTCATATTATGGTCCAAAAATGTGATTTTATAATATCAGTTTTACTCATTATTTTTGTGTTTTTCATTGTGAACACAAAGGTCCCTTTAACCTTTTGGGTAAGTGTCTTCTTACTTCTGTCCTGTTCCTGTTTCGCCTTTGTCTAAAGAATGGTGCTTCAGCTCACTCTGTTTTCTCTCTTTTAACTCCCAGAGCAGGCAGTATTCTAAACCTGAACTTGAGCACCTACGCCTGCACTGAATATCACAGTAGCCTTCTCCACTGCTCAGATCCTCACTTTTCACCGTATCTTGCTCCTCCTAGATGTCATCCAATCATTTTCCTCATTAACTCCCTCTTCAATAATATAATAGGTTTGAATATGCTTCAAAATGGTGACAGTGTGCCGAAGTTTAAAAACGTGAGGTCCAAAATTGTGGTGAGTTTCCAAAAACAGGATGGGTTTGAATAAAGTCCAAAGTTGACAAGATTCCACAAACACATGGTGGTCAGCAGCAGCGTTCAGCTTTAAGTATGGAAGTCCAAAACAACATTGTAACTGGTTTTAATGAGGTCCACGATTGTCATTGGCTCAAAGATGTGATGTGATGACAAACACTATGTGATGGGTGTGACTCAGGTCCCTAACTCCAAAAAACATAATTATAATGTAAATAGTTTTATTCAACATTTTTGTTGGGTTTACTGTCGTTAATGACAGTTTCATTTTAGCCTCGGGTTAATATCCCTTCTCTTTCAATCTATTTAATTACTTTATTGCTCTTTATTACTAAATACTGTTTCTCTCACCAGAGTTTGAAGGCCCTGTCTTTCACAGGAAGGGCAATGTCTATCCTCACCCCCTCGATTCGGATTTTTCTTCACCTCTCTGCAATCTGACTTCTTAAATCACCGGATCCTCCTGTCTGTCCTCGCTAACATTTGAATCACTGGCTCTGCATGGATATGGTTCATGTCCTGTCTGCAGGAGCACACTTACCAGGTAGCATGGAAAGGGTCTACATCTTCTCCATGTGAGCTCTTCACCGCTGTCAGTCAAAGGTCTGTGCTGCTCTTTTTCGCTTCACTTTGTACCCATACTCTTGGTGATGTAACTATCCACCATGGCTTCTCCTACCCCTGTTTTGCTATTTACGCTAAGCGTTCTTTCTCAGGATGTTACCCAGGTGCTGGTCCAGTCATTTATTTCAGGTTTGATAACTGCAGCTTGTTCCTGGCTGGTGTTTTGTGAGCTGGCAGACACCTGCATATAAAACCTGTTTTGTTTCTTTCTAGGTATCAGAATGGGTCATTGGTTTTTAGCAGGATTTAAAGGCTGTTTGTACAAGAACTTGTTTTTAATATATATATATATATATTATATATTCCTTAACCCATGATAAAGTGAATTCAATGGGTTTGAAGGAAGTCCCATATTTGTGATATGAATCTAAAAACATGATTGTGAGTTTGAGGTCCGTAGATGTGATATGATATAACACATTTGGATATGAACCAATGGTGTGCTGAAGTCCAATAACATTGAGGTTTCAGTCTAAAGACATTTTGAAAGCGATCCTAAATGAGTCTAAATACATCATAGGTTTGAAGACAAGTTTGAGTACAAATATATGGTATATTGTTTGAAGGCCCAAACTTGTGATATTTCAAACTGTTGCAATGGGTTTTACAACCAAAAAGGGAAAACAGAATGGATTTGAGTTGGGTATAATAGGTTTAAATGTAAACCAAATGGGTGTTGATAGTGTGCTGAAGTCCAGAAACATGATTGAATGATGTGCAGTATTGTGGTGATTCTAAAGACATGTTTGAAGGAGGTTTCAATAGATGAGTTTTTGTAATAATAGGTTTTAATTAGTTTTAAAATTGTGGTATTCCAACATATGTTGGTCAGTAAACCTGTAAAAATTCAGCTTCTGTACAAATCCAAATATTATATGGGCTTGAATGAGGTTTACAATTGTAAAGCAATTTCAAAATATGATACGGGTTTAAAGACGTTCCAATATTGTCATGCAAGTCCAAGACTGTGATGTTCTAACGTATGTAAGTCTGCAGCAATGCAAAGGTTCAGCTGCCTGTGTAATTCCAAAACATATGGGTTTGAATTAAATAAAAAAATAAACAGCATATAATGGGTTTAATATTAAAAATGGTGTCTTTCAATTGTCTAAAAAAAAAGATTCAAGGTTCTAAATTTGTGATATGAAACAAAGGGCATGATATGGTGATCAGGACACTGTAAATGTTTTGCTTAAATGTGGACTTGTAAGTTTAAAAACAGGTTTGAAGGAGATTCAAAAATATGGTGATTCCAAAACATAATGTGGGTTTGAATAAGGTCCAAAAAGATGATTCCAAAACTATATGTATTTGAAGATGGAGTCAAGTTGTAATGAATCCGAAAAGCATGATCTAAAGGGATTGAATGAGGTTCAAGGCTGTGATGTGATTCCGAAAACAGTGTTTTAATGAGGTCTGAAATTGATGATTCTAAGAATGTGGCATTCAGAAATGCTAACCATTCAGTTTAAAGGTGCATGTCCAAAAACAGTAGATCTGAGGTCTAAAAATGTGGGGTTTCCAAAACAATGTTTCAATATTGTTCAAGTTGTGATTTTAAGAATTTCAAATAATTTGTATGATGGCCAAAGTGGTGATATGATTACAAAAACATGATAAAATGGGTTTGGTGGTCAAAATATGGGACGTGATTCCAGAAACATGATGGATTTGAATTGGTCCAAAGACAGAAGGCTGTGAATGAGGTATGGTGATTAAAAAAAAAACATATTTGAAGTCCAGGATTGTGATGGTTTCAAAAACATGATTGTACTGTGCCTAGTTGTACTCAGGTATTTAACTTTGTGTTGACAAATTTTGACAAAAATGCTGTCTTGCTCTACAGAGCCTGAAGACCCTGTCATCATAGGAGGTGCAATGCCAGAAAAGGTCTTATGTATTGGGAGCTAGAAGTCCAAAAAAGTTAAATGACTCAAAACGTCATGTAATGTCCAATTGTGGTGATTTCAAAACCATTAAGTATGTTTGTATATTGCCCAAAATCGTGGCAAATAAAAAAAATCTAAAGTAACAGTTTTAATGTTACTTTAGATGTTTCGATTCTTTAAATTTATTTAATTTTTTACTTTTTTATCTATACTTTTCTGTTTCTTGATTTTTATTAATTTATTTCTTGTTCTTAGTTTACCATTTGCATTATTTTACTATTTTAGTTATTACCCCTGTTTTTTCAGTTTGTCTTGGTTTTATTTTTTTATTTAATTAAAATCTTACTTTTGGTTTTTTATTTTTTACTTTATTTATACATGTCCTGTTTAGCTATTTATTTATGTATTCCAGTCTTATTCTTTATTTTATTCTCTTATTTTGTAGCCATCTTTTATGATTCAACATGGTCTTCTTGTCACTCTGTTTACATTTTTTCATTTGCTATTTTAAATGTATTTCTTTATTTATTTTGTTGTGTGGTGGTTTTTTTTTTTGTTTTTGTTTTTGTTTTTTTTTTTTCCTCCTCCCCCCCAGCTAGGGCAGTGACACTCATAGCAGCTCCAGGTCTCAAGATCTGTCAACCGATCATAGTTTATGGTTCTTCATGATTTTGCTGCAGTCTTCAAAACCGTGAACGATAAGATCCTCCTGTCTGTCTTCCTCACCTTCGAATTGATGGCTCTGCATCTCAGTTGTTTGAGTCCTAGCTGGAGGATAGCTCTGGACCATGCAGACTCTATACCAGTGTCTGTCAACGCTCTGTGCTGCTCTTCTCTTTTCCTTCTACACTGAAATGGTCAGCCGAACTCCAAGTGCTTGCTGGTAAGTTTTGCGTTTCACTTGCTTTGATTCTGTCTGTTACAAAGCTATATTTCTAGGTCTAGAGTATATCGTTATTGTTAGTTTCAGCTTTGGTTTCAGGTTGCCTTAAGGTGTGACTTGTGGGGAGTGGCCCTACTAGACACTAGACAAATATATTCTGGAGGTATTCTCTACTAGCAGTCTAGTAACAAGATGTACTCAACATTTTTCTGTCACTGCAGATGGTAACCTTAAATTTCCACTAAATATATTCTCACTTATATTCTTGTATATTTTCAGTTATGTTTTTACTTCCAACAGTTGGAACCGTTACTTCCAAGAGTTTCTATACCTTCCTACCTTTGCCTCAGGAAGCACAATAGGAAAAAACACATGATGCAATGCGTCTGAAATTGTGATATGATTCCAAAATCTGTGCGTAATGGGTTTGACTAAGGTCAATGATTGTGATATGAATGCATAAATATACAATTTTACTGTACATAGATGGCAGCAATACTGTTAATATTAAGTTCAGAAATGTGATGCAATGTGTTTCACAATGATTCAAAATTGTGATATGAACATTATGACTGTTCAGATGCAAGATATAGTTTGAAGA
>CM038728.1:36306043-36337803 GCA_021613375.1 Megaleporinus macrocephalus | reverse complement strand
AAGAGCAACTACACATATCTGTGCTTTAATCAACAACAACTACACATATCTGTGCTTTCATCAACAGCTACTACACATATCTGTGCTTTCATCAACAGCAACTACACATATCTGTGCTTTCATCAACAGCAACTACACATATCTGTGTTTTATCAAGAGCAACTACACATATGTGTTTTATTAACAGCAACTTCACATATCTATGCTTTCATCAACAGCAACTACACATATCTGTGTTTTATCAACAGCAACTACACATGTCTGTGCTTTCATCAACGGCAACTACACATATCTGTGCTTTAATCAACGGCAACTACACATATCTGTGCTTTCATCAACGGCAACTACACATATCTGTGCTTTCATCAACGGCAACTACACATATCTGTGTTTTATCAACGGCAACTACACATATCTGTGCTTTCATCAACAGCAACTACACATATCTGTGCTTTCATCAACAGCAACTACACATATCTGTGTTTTATCAAGAGCAACTACACATATCTGTGTTTTATTAACAGCAACTACACATATCTATGCTTTCATCAACAGCAACTACACATATCTGTGTTTTATAAAGAGCAACTACACAAATCTGTGTTTTATCAACAGCAACTACACATATCTATGCTTTAATCAACAACAACTACACATATCTGTGTTTTATCAACAGCAACTACACATATCTGTGTTTTATCAAGAGAAACTACACATATCTGTGCTTTCATCAACAGCAACTACACATATCTGTGTTTTATCAACAGCAACTACACATATCTGTGCTTTAATCAACAACTACACATATCTGTGCTTTCATCAACAGCAACTACACATATCTGTGCTTTCATCAATAGCAACTACACATATCTCTGCTTTCAACAGCAACTACACATATCTGTGCTTTATCAACAGCAACTACACATATCTGTGCTTTCATCAACAGCAACTACACATATCTGTGCTTTCATCAACAACAACTACACATATCTGTGTTTTATCAACAGCAACTACACATATCTGTGCTTTCATCAACAGCAACTACACATATCTGTGTTTTATCAACAGCAACTACACATATCTGTGCTTTCATCAACAGCAACTACACATATCTGTGCTTTCATCAACAGCAACTACACATATCTATGCTTTCATCAGCAGCAACTACACATATCTGTGCTTTCATCAACAGCAACTACACATATCTGTGCTTTCATCAACAGCAACTACACATATCTGTGTTTTATCAACAGCAACTACACATATCTGTGCTTTCATCAACAGCAACTACACATATCTGTGTTTTATCAACAGCAACTACACATATCTGTGCTTTAATCAACAACTACACATATCTGTGCTTTAATCAACAACAACTACACATATCTGTGCTTTCATCAACAGCTACTACACATATCTGTGCTTTCATCAACAACAACTACACATATCTGTGCTTTCATCAGCAACAACTACACATATCTGTGCTTTCATCAACAGCAATTACACATATCTGTGTTTTATCAAGAGCAACTACACATATGTGTTTTATTAACAGCAACTTCACATATCTATGTTTTCATCAACAGCAACTACACATATCTGTGTTTTATCAACAGCAACTACACATATCTATGCTTTCATCAACAGCAACTACACATATCTATGCTTTCATCAACAGCAACTACACATATCTGTGCTTTCATCAACAGCAACTACAGATATCTGTGTTTTATCAACAGCAACTACACATATCTGTGCTTTCATCAACAGCAACTACACATATCTGTGCTTTCATCAACAGCTACAACACATATCTGTGCTTTCATCAACAGCAACTACACATATCTGTGCTTTCATCAACAGCAACTACACATATCTGTGCTTTCATCAACAGCAACTACACATATCTGTGCTTCATCAACAGCAACTACACATATCTGTGCTTTCATCAACAGCAACTACACATATCTTTTTTATCAACAGCAACTACACATATGTGTTTTATCAACAGCAACTACACATATCTGTGCTTTCATCAACAGCAACTACACATATATGTGTTTTATCAACAGCAACTACACATATCTGTGCTTTCATCAACAACAACTACACATATCTGTGTTTTATCAACAGCAACTACACATATCTGTGCTTTCATCAACAGCAACTACACATATCTGTGCTTTCATCAACAGCAACTACACATATCTGTGTTTTATCAAGAGCAACTACACATATCTGTGTTTTATTAACAGCAACTACACATATCTATGCTTTCATCAACAGCAACTACACATATCTGTGTTTTATAAAGAGCAACTACACAAATCTGTGTTTTATCAACAGCAACTACACATATCTATGCTTTCATCAACAACAACTACACATATCTGTGTTTTATCAACAGCAACTACACATATCTGTGTTTTATCAACAGAAACTACACATATCTGTGCTTTCATCAACAGCAACTACACATATCTGTGTTTTATCAACAGCAACTACACATATCTGTGCTTTAATCAACAACTACACATATCTGTGCTTTCATCAACAGCAACTACACATATCTGTGCTTTCATCAATAGCAACTACACATATGTCTGCTTTCAACAGCAACTACACATATCTGTGCTTTATCAACAGCAACTACACATATCTGTGCTTTCATCAACAGCAACTACACATATCTGTGCTTTCATCAACAACAACTACACATATCTGTGTTTTATCAACAGCAACTACACATATCTGTGCTTTCATCAACAGCAACTACACATATCTGTGTTTTATCAACAGCAACTACACATATCTGTGCTTTCATCAACAGCAACTACACATATCTGTGCTTTCATCAACAGCAACTACACATATCTATGCTTTCATCAACAGCAACTACACATATCTGTGCTTTCATCAACAGCAACTACACATATCTGTGCTTTCATCAACAGCAACTACACATATCTGTGTTTTATCAACAGCAACTACACATATCTGTGCTTTCATCAGCAGCAACTACACATATCTGTGCTTTCATCAACAGCAACTACACATATCTGTGTTTTATCAACAGCAACTACACATATCTGTGCTTTCATCAGCAGCAACTACACATATCTGTGCTTTCATCAACAGCAACTACACATATCTGTGTTTTATC
Source organism: Megaleporinus macrocephalus (assembly GCA_021613375.1). Lineage (NCBI taxonomy): Eukaryota > Metazoa > Chordata > Actinopteri > Characiformes > Anostomidae > Megaleporinus > Megaleporinus macrocephalus. Next base: position 36,334,640 of record CM038728.1, on the reverse strand, counting down.
AACAGCAACTACACATATCTGTGCTTTCATCAACAGCAACTACACATATCTTTTTTATCAACAGCAACTACACATATGTGTTTTATCAACAGCAACTACACATATCTGTGCTTTCATCAACAGCAACTACACATATATGTGTTTTATCAACAGCAACTACACATATCTGTGCTTTCATCAACAACAACTACACATATCTGTGTTTTATCAACGGCAACTACACATATCTGTGCTTTCATCAACAGCAACTACACATATCTGTGCTTTCATCAACAGCAACTACACATATCTGTGTTTTATCAAGAGCAACTACACATATCTGTGTTTTATTAACAGCAACTACACATATCTATGCTTTCATCAACAGCAACTACACATATCTGTGTTTTATAAAGAGCAACTACACAAATCTGTGTTTTATCAACAGCAACTACACATATCTATGCTTTCATCAACAACAACTACACATATCTGTGTTTTATCAACAGCAACTACACATATCTGTGTTTTATCAACAGAAACTACACATATCTGTGCTTTCATCAACAGCAACTACACATATCTGTGTTTTATCAACAGCAACTACACATATCTGTGCTTTAATCAACAACTACACATATCTGTGCTTTCATCAACAGCAACTACACATATCTGTGCTTTCATCAATAGCAACTACACATATCTCTGCTTTCAACAGCAACTACACATATCTGTGCTTTATCAACAGCAACTACACATATCTGTGCTTTCATCAACAGCAACTACACATATCTGTGCTTTCATCAACAGCAACTACACATATCTATGCTTTCATCAACAGCAACTACACATATCTGTGCTTTCATCAACAGCAACTACACATATCTGTGTTTTATCAACAGCAACTACACATATCTGTGCTTTCATCAACAGCAACTACACATATCTGTGTTTTATCAACAGCAACTACACATATCTGTGCTTTCATCAGCAGCAACTACACATATCTGTGCTTTCATCAACAGCAACTACACATATCTGTGTTTTATCAACAGCAACTACACATATCTGTGCTTTAATCAACAACAACTACACATATCTGTGCTTTAATCAACAACAACTACACATATCTGTGCTTTCATCAACAGCTACTAAACATATCTGTGCTTTCATCACCAGCAACTACACATATCTGTGCTTTCATCAACAACAACTACACATATCTGTGCTTTCATCAGCAACAACTACACATATCTGTGCTTTCATCAACAGCAATTACACATATCTGTGTTTTATCAAGAGCAACTACACATATGTGTTTTATTAACAGCAACTTCACATATCTATGTTTTCATCAACAACAACTACACATATCTGTGTTTTATCAACAGCAACTACACATGTCTGTGCTTTCATCAACGGCAACTACACATATCTGTGTTTTATCATCAGCAACTACACATATCTGTGCTTTCATCAGCAGCAACTACACATATCTGTGCTTTCATCAACAGCAACTACACATATCTGTGTTTTATCAACAGCAACTACACATATCTATGCTTTCATCAACAGCAACTACACATATCTGTGTTTTATCAACAGCAACTACACATATCTGTGCTTTAATCAACAACAACTACACATATCTGTGCTTTATCAACAGCAACTACACATATCTGTGCTTTCATCAACAGCAACTACACATATATGTGTTTTATCAACAGCAACTACACATATCTGTGTTTTATCAACAGCAACTACACATATCTATGCTTTCATCAACAGCAACTACACATATCTGTGCTTTCATCAACAGCAACTACACATATCGATGCTTTCATCAACAGCAACTACACATATCTGTGTTTTATCAACAGCAACTACACAAATCTGTGCTTTCATCAGCAGCAACTACACATATCTGTGCTTTCATCAACAGCAACTACACATATCTGTGTTTTATCAACAGCAACTACACATATCTGTGCTTTAATCAACAACAACTACACATATCTGTGCTTTCATCAACAGCTACTAAACATATCTGTGCTTTCATCAACAGCAACTACACATATCTGTGCTTTCATCAACAGCTACTAAACATATCTGTGCTTTCATCAACAGCAACTACACATATCTGTGTTTTATCAACAGCAACTACACATATCTGTGTTTTATCAACAGCAACTACACATATCTATGCTTTCATCAACAGCAACTACACATATCTGTGCTTTCATCAACAGCAACTACACATATCTGTGTTTTATCAACAGCAACTACACATATCTGTGCTTTAATCAACAACAACTACACATATCTGTGCTTTCATCAACAGCAACTACACATATGTGTGCTTTCATCAACAACGACTACACATATCTGTGCTTTCATCAACAACAACTACACATATCTGTGCTTTCATCAACAGCAACTACACATATCTGTGTTTTATCAACAGCAACTACACATATCTGTGCTTTCATCAACAGCAACTACACATATCTGTGCTTTCATCAACAGCAACTACACATATCTGTGTTTTATCAACAGCAACTACACATCTATTTTATCAACAGCAACTACACATATCTGTGTTTTATCAACAGCAACTACACATATCTGTGCTTTCATCAACAGCGACTACACATATCTGTGCTTTCATCAACAACGACTACACATATCTGTGCTTTCATCAACAACAACTACACATATCTGTGCTTTATCAACAGCAACTACACATATCTGTGCTTTCATCAACAGCAACTACACATATCTGTGTTTTATCAACAGCATCTACACATATCTATTTTATCAACAGCAACTACACATATATGTGTTTTATCAACAGCAACTACACATATCTGTGCTTTCATCAACAGCAACTACACATATCTGTTTTATCAAGAGCAACTACACATATCTGTGTTTTATCAACAGCAACTACACATATCTATGCTTTCATCAACAGCAACTACACATATCTGTGCTTTAATCAACAGCAACTACACATATCTATGTTTTCATCAACAGCAACTACACATATCTGTGTTTTAACAAGAGCAACTACACATATCTGTGCTTTAATCAACAACAACTACACATATCTGTGCTTTCATCACCAGCAACTACACATATCTGTGCTTTCATCAACAACAACTACACATATCTGTGCTTTCATCAACAAGGACTACACATATCTGTGCTTTCATCAACAACGACTACACATATCTGTGCTTTTATCAACAGCAACTACACATATCTGTGTTTTCATCAACAGCAACTACATATATCTGTACTTTCATCAACAGCAACTACACATATCTGTGCTTTCATCAACAGCAACTACACATATCTGTGCTTTATCAACAGCAACTACACATATCTGTGCTTTCATCAACAGCAACTACACATATCTGTGCTTTCATCAACAGCAACTACACATATCTGTGTTTTATCAACAGCAACTACACATATCTATTTTATCAACAGCAACTACACATATCTGTGTTTTATCAACAGCAACTACACATATCTGTGCTTTCATCAACAACGACTACACATATCTGTGCTTTCATCAACAGCAACTACACATATCTGTGCTTTCATCACCAGCAACTACACATCTATTTTATCAACAGCAACTACACATATCTGTGCTTTCATCAACAGCAACTACACATATCTGTGCTTTCATCAACAGCGACTACACATATCTGTGCTTTCATCAACAACGACTACACATATCTGTGCTTTCATCAACAACGACTACACATATCTGTGCTTTCATCAACAACGACTACACATATCTGTGTTTTATTAACTGCAACTACACATATCTGTGCTTTCATCAGCAGCAACTACACATATCTGTGCTTTCATCAACAGCAACTACACATATCTGTGTTTTATCAACAGCATCTACACATATCTATTTTATCAACAGCAACTACACATACATGTTTTTTATCAACAGCAACTACACATATCTGTGCTTTCATCAACAACAACTACACATATCTGTGTTTTCATCAACAGCAACTACACATATCTGTGCTTTCATCAACAGCAACTACACATATCTGTGTTTTATCAAGAGCAACTACACATATCTGTGTTTTATTAACAGCAACTACACATATCTATGCTTTCATCAACAGCAACTACACATATCTGTGTTTTATCAAGAGCAACTACACATATCTGTGCTTTAATCAACAACAACTACACATATCTGTGCTTTCATCACCAGCAACTACACATATCTGTGCTTTCATCAACAACAACTACACATATCTGTGCTTTCATCAACAGCAACTACACATATCTGTGCTTTCATCAACAGCAACTACACATATCTGTGCTTTCATCAACAGCAACTACACATATCTGTGTTTTATCAACAGCAACTACACATATCTGTGCTTTCATCAACAGAAACTACACATATCTGTGCTTTCATCAACAGCAACTACACATATCTGTGTTTTATCAACAGCAACTACACATATCTGTGCTTTCATCAACAGCAACTACACATATCTGTGTTTTATCAACAGCAACTACACATATCTGTGCTTTGATCAACAGCAACTACACATATCTGTGTTTTATCAACAGCAACTACACATATCTGTGCTTTCATCAACAGCAACTACACATATCTGTGTTTTATCAACAGCAACTACACATATCTGTGCTTTCATCAGCAGCAACTACACATATCTGTGCTTTCGTCAACAGCAACTACACATATCTGTGTTTTATCAACAGCAACTACACATATCTGTGCTTTAATCAACAGCAACTACACATACCTGTGCTTTAATCAACAACGACTACACATATCTGTGCTTTTATCAACAGCAACTACACATATCTGTGCTTTCATCACCAGCAACTACACATATATGTGCTTTCATCAACAACAACTACACATATCTGTGTTTTCATCAACAGCAACTACACATATCTGTACTTTCATCAACACCAACTACACATATCTGTGTTTTATCAACAGCAACTACACATATCTGTGTTTTATTAACAGCAACTACACATATCTATGCTTTCAACAGCAACTACACATATCTGTTTTATCAACAGCAACTACACATATCTGTGTTTTATCAACAGCAACTACACATATCTATGCTTTCATCAACAGCAACTACACATATCTGTGCTTTCATCAACAGCAACTACAGATATCTGTGTTTTATCAACAGCAACTACACATATCTGTGCTTTCATCAACAGCAACTACACATATCTGTGCTTTCATCAACAGCAACTACACATATCTGTGTTTTATCAACAGCAACTACACATATATGTGCTTTCATCAATAGCAACTACACATATCTGTGTTTTATCAACAGCAACTACACATATCTGTGCTTTCATCAACAACGACTACACATATCTGTGCTTTCATCAACAGCGACTACACATATCTGTGCTTTCATCACCAGCAACTACACATATCTGTGCTTTCATCAACAGCAACTACAGATATCTGTGTTTTATCAACAGCAACAACACATATCTGTGCTTTCATCAACAGAAACTACACATATCTGTGCTTTCATCAACAGCAACTACACATATCTGTGTTTTATCAACAGCAACTACACATATCTGTGCTTTCATCAACAGCAACTACACATATCTGTGTTTTATCAACAGCAACTACACATATCTGTGCTTTCATCAGCAGCAACTACACATATCTGTGCTTTCATCAACAACAACTACACATATCCGTGCTTTCATCAACGGCAACTACACATATCTGTGTTTTATCAACAGCAACTACACATATCTGTGCTTTCATCAACAGCAACTACACATATCTGTGTTTTATCATCAGCAACTACACATCTATTTTATCAACAGCAACTACACATATCTGTGTTTTATCAACAGCAACTACACATATCTGTGTTTTAATCAACAGCAACTACACATATCTGTGCTTTCATCAACAGCAACTACACATATCTGTGTTTTATCAACAGCAACTACACATATCTGTGCTTTTATCAACAGCAACTACACATATCTGTGTTTTAACAAGAGCAACTACACATATCTGTGCTTTAATCAACAACAACTACACATATCTGTGCTTTCATCACCAGCAACTACACATATCTGTGCTTTCATCAACAACAACTACACATATCTGTGCTTTCATCAACAGCAACTACACATATCTGTGTTTTATCAACAGCAACTACACATATCTGTGCTTTAATCAACAACAACTACACATATCTGTGCTTTAATCAACAACGACTACACATATCTGTGCTTTTATCAACAGCAACTACACATATCTGTGCTTTCATCACCAGCAACTACACATATATGTGCTTTCATCAACAACAACTACACATATCTGTGTTTTCATCAACAGCAACTACACATATCTGTACTTTCATCAACACCAACTACACATATCTGTGTTTTATCAACAGCAACTACACATATCTGTGTTTTATTAACAGCAACTACACATATCTATGCTTTCAACAGCAACTACACATATCTGTTTTATCAACAGCAACTACACATATCTGTGTTTTATCAACAGCAACTACACATATCTATGCTTTCATCAACAGCAACTACACATATCTGTGCTTTCATCAACAGCAACTACAGATATCTGTGTTTTATCAACAGCAACTACACATATCTGTGCTTTCATCAACAGCAACTACACATATCTGTGCTTTCATCAACAGCAACTACACATATCTGTGTTTTATCAACAGCAACTACACATATATGTGCTTTCATCAATAGCAACTACACATATCTGTGTTTTATCAACAGCAACTACACATATCTGTGCTTTCATCAACAACGACTACACATATCTGTGCTTTCATCAACAGCGACTACACATATCTGTGCTTTCATCACCAGCAACTACACATATCTGTGCTTTCATCAACAGCAACTACAGATATCTGTGTTTTATCAACAGCAACTACACATATCTGTGCTTTCATCAACAGCAACTACACATATCTGTGCTTTCATCAACAGCAACTACACATATCTGTGTTTTATCAACAGCAACTACACATATCTGTGCTTTCATCAACAGCAACTACACATATCTGTGTTTTATCAACAGCAACTACACATATCTGTGCTTTCATCAACAGCAACTACACATATCTGTGCTTTCATCAACAACAACTACACATATCTGTGCTTTCATCAACAGCAACTACACATATCTGTGTTTTATCAAGAGCAACTACACATATCTGTGCTTTCATCAACAGCAACTACACATATCTGTGTTTTATCATCAGCAACTACACATCTATTTTATCAACAGCAACTACACATATCTGTGTTTTATCAACAGCAACTACACATATCTGTGTTTTAATCAACAGCAACTACACATATCTGTGCTTTCATCAACAGCAACTACACATATCTGTGTTTTATCAACAGCAACTACACATATCTGTGCTTTTATCAACAGCAACTACACATATCTGTGTTTTAACAAGAGCAACTACACATATCTGTGCTTTAATCAACAACAACTACACATATCTGTGCTTTCATCACCAGCAACTACACATATCTGTGCTTTCATCAACAACAACTACACATATCTGTGCTTTCATCAACAGCAACTACACATATCTGTGCTTTCATCACCAGCAACTACACATATCTGTGCTTTCATCAACAGCAACTACACATATCTGTGTTTTATCAACAGCAACTACACATATCTGTGCTTTCATCAACAGAAACTACACATATCTGTGCTTTCATCAACAGCAACTACACATATCTGTGTTTTATCAACAGCAACTACACATATCTGTGCTTTCATCAACAGCAACTACACATATCTGTGTTTTATCAACAGCAACTACACATATCTGTGCTTTCATCAGCAGCAACTACACATATCTGTGCTTTCATCAACACCAACTACACATATCTGTGTTTTATCAACAGCAACTACACATATCTGTGCTTTAATCAACAGCAACTACACATATCTGTGCTTTAATCAACAACGACTACACATATCTGTGCTTTTATCAACAGCAACTACACATATCTGTGCTTTCATCACCAGCAACTACACATATATGTGCTTTCATCAACAACAACTACACATATCTGTGTTTTCATCAACAGCAACTACACATATCTGTACTTTCATCAACACCAACTACACATATCTGTGTTTTATCAACAGCAACTATACATATCTGTGTTTTATTAACAGCAACTACACATATCTATGCTTTCAACAGCAACTACACATATCTTTGTTTCGTCAACAGCAACTACACATATCTGTGTTTTATCAACAGCAACTACACATATCTATGCTTTCATCAACAGCAACTACACATATCTGTGCTTTCATCAACAGCAACTACAGATATCTGTGTTTTATCAACAGCAACTACACATATCTGTGCTTTCATCAACAGCAACTACACATATCTGTGCTTTCATCAACAGCAACTACACATATCTGTGTTTTATCAACAGCAACTACACATATATGTGCTTTCATCAATAGCAACTACACATATCTGTGTTTTATCAACAGCAACTACACATATCTGTGCTTTCATCAGCAGAAACTACATATATCTGTGCTTTCATCAACAGCAACTACACATATCTGTGCTTTAATCAACAACAACTACACATATCTGTGCTTTCATCACCAGCAACTACACATATCTGTGCTTTCATCAACAACAACTACACATATCTGTGCTTTCATCAACAGCTACTACACATATCTGTGCTTTCATCAACAGCAACTACACATATCTGTGCTTTCATCAACAGCAACTACAGATATCTGTGTTTTATCAACAGCAACTACACATATCTGTGCTTTAATCAACAACAACTACACATATCTATGTTTTCATCAACAGCAACTACACATATCTGTGTTTTAACAAGAGCAACTACACATATCTGTGCTTTAATCAACAACAACTACACATATCTGTGCTTTCATCAACGGCAACTACACATATCTGTGTTTTATCAACGGCAACTACACTTATCTGTGCTTTCATCAACAGCAACTACACATATCTGTGTTTTATCAACGGCAACTACACATCTATTTTATCAACAGCAACTACACATAATCTGTGCTTTCATCAACAGCAACTACACATATCTGTGTTTTATCAACAGCAACTACACATCTATTTTATCAACAGCAACTACACATATCTGTGTTTTATCAACAGCAACTACACATATCTGTGCTTTCATCAACAGCGACTACACATATCTGTGCTTTCATCAACAACGACTACACATATCTGTGCTTTCATCAACAACGACTACACATATCTGTGCTTTTATCAACAGCAACTACACATATCTGTGCTTTCATCAACAGCAACTACACATATCTATTTTATCAACAGCAACTACACATACATGTGTTTTATCAACAGCAACTACACATATCTGTGCTTTCATCAACAGCAACTACACATATCTGTGTTTTATAAAGAGCAACTACACAAATCTGTGTTTTATCAACAGCAACTACACATATCTATGCTTTCATCAACAACAACTACACATATCTGTGTTTTATCAACAGCAACTACACATATCTGTGCTTTCATCAACAGCAACTACACATATCAGTGTTTTATCAACAGCAACTACACATATCTGTGCTTTAATCAACAACAACTACACATATCTGTGCTTTTCATTGTTTCATTTCATTGTTCTCCATAGACTATCTCTATCTCTGAGGCAGGAGGTGGTGGTGCTGGTGGTGGGGGAGCCTTAAAGATATGAACTCACTGACAACCTGAAAAGGAAGCGGTATCTCAATCACTTTTACCAAGTGTGAGCAAGTTTGTGTGGAAAGCAGGAGTGCCAGATGCAGCTTTGAAGCCTCTGGGGGAGGAAGTCAGTTGCTGACTCCAGACCCCCCGCGAGAGTAAATTCATAACTGCTCGCTAGCTGCCTGTGGATTGCAACCACAGAGATAGGTCTGTTGCATCAGGCTTTCTTTTTTATCTCTATGTGGGGATGTTAGTATATTGTGCCTCTTCTGATACTGGCTATTAGTAGGACAACCATTACTGAATGTGTGTTTGTGATGTGTTGACATTTATAGGCCTACTTCAGAAAACCCATTCCCAACTCTCCTGCTCAAGAGCTTGCATATATATATATATATATATATTTTTTTTTTTTTTTATTTTTCTAAATCATAAAGGTTCATTTAGAAGGTTTTGTCTGCGTTCATCTTAGTTTTAAGACACCCAAGTCAGCAAAACTCTTATGCGGTACAGTTAACCTCTTCTTTCATAGCTCATATCAATTTATTAAAATAAGCTTGCATAACTAAATCAGTGAAGTTTAAATACAGGCATTCAGAATGGTTTCTTGTGAAACGTTCAATTCTAGATAATCTCAGAATCGTTTACAGTGGTGGTAATAGGAACCAGATATCTGAAGTGTTAAATACTTCCGAAACGATAACTCGCAGTAGGCTTTTACTTGAAATGGATACAAATACATTTTCCAATTCTTAAGACATTTTACAGTAGTTTCAGCTAAGCATTTGGCCTAAAACTCAAACTTTTTAGAAATCCATTCATGGCAAAGAGGTGCAATTATATACAATCATCTGAGCACTACTGGTTAAATGACATATCATTGGTTTTCTTTAAGTAAAAATAAGTGAACACATCCTCTACAGTGAACAAACTTAGACCTAAATATGACATTTTAATTAACAACTTTGATTTGATTGAGTTTAACACAAAACTAAATATAAAAGTGGAAGTGTGTTCTCTGAAGAGGATGAGTACTTATTTGAGACATTTAAGCTGACCAGGGGTGCCCAAACTTTTGCCTACAACTGTACATGCTGGGTGTTTTAAGAAAAGTAAAAAAAAGTTCAGAGGAAACTCTTTTTTTGCCGTTATCAGTACTACACATAAAAACTGGTAGAATGGTAGTGTGAAACCTGATTTGTCTCACCGAAATCTGAGACCATTTCTCTATAATGAACTATTTCACCTCAGACCACTCTGAATTACTTCTTTTCATCTTTTTTTCACCTCATCGATTAAATTATGCGGACATGTTAAAAGTTAAAAGTGAAATTCTCTTTAACTGACATTAGCAATGGAAACTGCAAGCAAAGCAGCTGCTTCTAACCTAAATCAAGGCTTTATTTTAAAATACATGGTTGGCACTTTTACTGCACTTCCAAATTACCTTTTACTGTTTAAAAAGTCTGAAAGCTAATTTAACTATGCTAATAAAGTAGCCACGCTACCAAGTATTGCAAATAACCCACTACTGAGTTCGGGGAGAGACTGAGAGATGAATTCTTCTGATTGGCTTTTGCTGACTGATGGAACCGTATTATGTGATTTTAAAGATTGAGCCTTTAATTTAAAAAGTGCTTAATCCCGCTAGTATAGTATTATGTCATCGCAAAACAAAAAAAAATGAAAACAAAAGTATCTCTATTGTTGTAAGCAATGTTTTGGCGAAGTTTGAGAAAACCCATTGCCTTTTACATTGTATAAACATTTCATGATAATAGGAGTTAGCATGTTCTCCCTGTGCTTGAGTGGGTTTTCTCTGGGTACTCCGGTTTCTTTCCACATGTCCAATGTGTTCAATGACATGCATGATAGGTTAATTGGTCAAGTGTTGGCCATGCGATGGACTGGCAAACTGTCTCTGGTGTACCCCGCCTTCGCCCGATGACGCTGGGATTGGCTCCAGCCCCCCACCGTGACCCCAACTAGCGGGATTAAACAGCAGATAATGGATGGATGGATGAATGGATGGATGGATGGGCCAATATAAATGCTCTAAAACTGCTGGTGACTTACACTGAAAGTAAAGACTTTTTTCTTAAAAAAATAAAGTTGCAATTGCCGAAATACATGTTTTTCACTGGACAGCGACAATATATACATTTCCACCACAGAAACAGTATTCATCAGTAAATGATAAACCATATATAACGCAATGTTGAAAAATAAAAATATCTTGGAACCTGTTAATACTCTCTTTAGATCAGATCAAATATTGAATACTAGATGACAAATATCAATAGCATGCAGGCAGCTTCTTTTAGCAGTGCCCACTTTTTTAAGATATAGGCTACCTCGCCTGTCCATACACTAAAACATCCCAGTCAAACTGAGCTGATGAGGAGGGTCCAGTTCTGGTCCAGCACAGTTTTGGGATTTCCTAGCTCTAGCACACCTCACACCTAACTGCTGAGCTAAATCAGTTGCTTGAGCAAGAGAAAAAAACTGTAAACTGTGCTGTGTGTACACAAGACATCCACACCTGGACCTTGGAAGCTTTTGTAGTGCTAGTAATGTAAAAGGGTATAAACCCACAATGAGGCCTCAAGATGATTTGACTGCCTCAATTTCAATTGTTGCAAATGAGTATGCACTAATTTTTCAACCAAATAAAGCTAAAGTCAAGCATTAAAGATGCACTATGTAAGCTGTTTACCAGTTAAAGATAGTGTGTAAGGTAATGTGTGGTGTGTGTGCTGAAAAACACTGAGAAAACAGGTCTTAAAGGCTGAGAAAGACCCTGAGAAAGTGCGTTCAAAAGTTCTGTTACCCTGAATGTCCTACCATCCACTGAGGACAGTCTAAACTGGGGCGCTTGAGGCAAACCAGTAGCAGACGATCTAAGTGTATTGGTTGGGTTGTAGGGATGGCGAAATTCAGCAATGTATGAAGAGGCAAAACCATGTATGGCTTTGAAGGTTATGAGGAGTAGTTCGTATTGTATTCACAAACAGATCATGCCATACAATTTTACATCAAGCACTGGCTAGAGGGGTATAAAACCCTCCCTACACTGTGCTGTAAAGCAGTGGAACTCTGGAGTGATGAATCATTATCCAATCCTTCTGAGATGAGTTTGAGTGATCTAGAACTAGTCATTCATCATTTGTGGCACCTTAGCAACCTCGCTGATGCTCTTGTGGCTGCAAAGGGATGACATCATTCTGAAGACCTTTACGTATTAACATCACATGCATAGGTTAAAAAAAGGTCTCAAATACAAAATCAACATTATACGATATGATGCTAGTTATTCACTGGAATTCTTAGAAGAAGTTTTTGACTGAGTTGTCTTTGAATTTTCTTTCAATGTGCAGATTCATTCACTTGGGGAAGGGGTCTGAAGCTCGGCTGATAGGTTTTCCACATTATTCTGTCCGGAAAAGTCTCTAAATCTTAAACACTTACATAGTGCAGCTTAAAAAAATTCATTCTAAATCTCAGACAAGCTGAGATTTCATAATGCACTGAATCGTTTTCTAAAGAATTGTAACTGAATTGAATGAACTGTTATGAAGACAGATTTATATCTATGTATATACAGCACCACAGGCTGTCTCTGGGAAACTGTGTGCCCTGACCAGCCTCTGGTGGCCAGGTCAGCTCTCTGAAGTCTTTGGGGCTTAGCCGACGGAAACGTGGTCTAGGTCAGATGGCTATCCCGCCTGCCCCCAAGAGGCCTTCCTGTTCCAGCGGGAGCTCTTGTTATGAGCAGGGCCTTTGTTCTACCTCTCCCCCTGACCTGTCTCCTACCTCAGCTCAGACTAGCCAGGTGGCTGCCCAGCTCACATTTCACCACCCACATGTAACTGGCTCTGGATATAGAATCTCTGGATGTTTCAGTTCACTGGAAAGTCCTCTTTGGCATTCCATGACCGAAACACCCATAGATATTTACATATCGGTGGAATCTAAGATCAACTGTGTCATATACCCCAATACAGTACACTCGGCCACTGCTATATTATTTATTCTTATATCACTGCTATAGACAATATCACTAAGTCATTTTCAATATATTTGTCTTCTTAGATAACCTGCCTATGCAAATGTTTCGACATAGTTTCTACATATGTCCTCCTGTATATCTTATGTATATTTTTTGTATAGTCCTTTATATATTTCTGTTATTACTATATGCATATATTCTAGCTTATTTGACTTTGTTATTGTCTATTTATTGTATGTTTGCACTGTTTTTACTTCATATATATATATATATATATATATATATATATATATATATATATATATATATATATATATATATATATATATATATATAATGCTGCCTTGCTGTAGAGTGATTATCTGAGCCTCACCCCAAGCATTTTAATGCATATATGTCCTGACATGATGTGCAAACTTGAAACTTGAACTTGAAACTTGAAACATTTAGTCACATGGTTCCAAAGGTTTTAGGATTTTGTAAGCTTGTCTTTAAACCGTAGAAAACTTTCAATGCATACTTTCCTGACTGTATTACTGAGTGTGTTACAGTTGAATATGGAATTTTTAGGCTGACAGGGATAACCATTAATTAACAGCATGTATCAATAGCAGTAATTTATCCCGCCCCCCCCCCATCCCCCCCAATTTTCTCCCCAATGAATCATTCTTAGTTCACCCCCATCACATGATGCCACCAAGCTAAGATACTGCCATGCTTTCTCTAAGACATTTGAAGCTAGTCAATGCATCTTTCTAAAGTCCTGCAAACGTCATGTTATAGGACAGCTCAGTGTGCTTGTAGAAGAACACTGTCATCATGTTAGTTAACAGATCCAGAATATATTACTGAATATATAGTGAATGTAACTGAATGTGTAGCATAAGGTAACTAGCATAATGACTCTTATTGGAATGAAGTTCTTCATTGAAAATTAGTTTTAAGCGATATTGAACTTTAAATAATAACAATTAAATTTTTAGGTTTATCTGTGCAGAATACATCAGCTGCTGTTTTACTGCACACCCCTTTTACAAAGGTGTCAGGTGCTCCTCTGTTATACACCAATTTTAAGGGATTGTAGGTTTTGCCTTCATTCTATTCTATTTTTCCCAAATTATTATTCATGTAATATTTATTTATATTGTTTACACTTTTTTGGAAGGTTTTAAATATCATTCTATGTTAGATAGTTATCTATTCGATAAAAAATATAAACCACTTGCAGATAATTAAATAAGAATGTGGTAGATAAATATTGTTTATAAGCTTTGAGGAAAATAATGTCCTTTTGTCCTTATTTTTGTGAGTGCAAATAAAAAGAATGACCATAATTTGCATTAACAAGCAAAAAATATGCAAAATCAAATCTCTTTCATCAACAGCCTAGTTGGGCCTGAGTTGAGAACAGCATGATTAATGTATTAATTTCTTTTACTGATATTTTAATAACACTGTGACAGGTAAACAATTGTATATCGCTTTGTTAAATTTGTTAATGCACTTAGCTAAATGAACTTATACCTCATGTCTTTATATTGTAATGTGTAAAAGTCAGAGATAGCCATCCATTTATTTGTTTATGTATTTATAGTTCAAAGTGTTGGTTTGAAAAACCTTGCATGATAGAGAGCAACACAAGCTCTTCAGCAGGTCATTCTCATGTTGTCTGGCCACAAATGCTCTTCTCTGGTTTGCTAACCTTTACACATTAATGGAGACCTTACACACCTCTCCTTCTGTCTTTGGTTTGAGAAACAATCAGTAAATTTATTCTTTCCACCAATACCCTAAAAAATTTTTAGATTCACAAATATGTCATAGTTTAAAATTATGTTTTCAGGGGTACTTGAGGCTATGATGAACCACCTGGGTAAACCAATTTACTACAGTGCCACCCTGAGGCCGACCAGTGCTGCATCTATAGTTAGTTAAGAACACCAATCACAAAAGCTTGCAGTTTCTAAACAAAGCAGGCTAAACAATGAGTCTTCCCGGACTTTGTATTTGAGAATCTATTGGTCCCTAAGAGACAGGCTAACACCCTAAGCTTATTTTCAGGGACCTTAGAATTTCAATGTTAAGAGATTCAGGGGGTCTAAGAGGGGTCCTTTGTGCCATGCTTTTTCTACAAGGTAAGATCTTAACAGTAAGATGCTTTTGGGAACCCCCGCCCACACAATCTTTTTACAGCAAAATCGCACTGAACAAGCAGGTCGTGACCTGTGGCAGTTTCTTATCTTGTTTTAACAGTGCAGCGGCAACACATAATACCTTCATATTTCTCCAATTAACATGTACAATACTATGCAGGTCTGATAAGGCCTTTTGTTTGAATGTTCAAGGAAACAGAGCAGTATTTTTCATTGTTGGACTCTTTGGCTAAATCGCACAGTGGCAGAGGTGGGCTGCAGGCCAGGGCTGAACCGAAGGTGAGAACGTACCCACGGCAGGCTGTCCTTTGTCTGCCCGAATAATGAACGGGTTCCAAGCATGCCTACTTTTCAGCGCCATTCTGGCTTCGTTGAGGGTGTGAAGAAGTGAGCGATGAGGGACGGGGTCATAAAAGTCCAGCAGTTTGTGTGTGATCTCGCACAGGCCGGACAAAAGCGAAGCAGATTACATGCACTGTACACCGGCTTTCGCTTGAACTCAGCGCTCAAAAGTTGATGGATGATGTTGACACAGGTGGTTGCGTTTGTGCAGTTGTTTAAATGCAGTTGCTTTATAGCTGTAGTCAACAGACCCTGTGTGCTCATGTTAACATAAACTGGACCCTCCTCTTCACATGAATAGCCAAGTAGGCCTTCTCAAATATTAGCCGTGTTTATTATTTTATTCCAACGACTAAATGACTCCTCGCCCTCTGTGTAGGTAAAATAGACCATTTTCACCTTTTTATAACTAGTTTCCTGTTTATTTGTGCAAGAAATAGACTTGCACACACGCATGGTGGGGGAGTGAAAGGAGATGGGGAACAAAAAACAAACGAGTAATGAAATTATAACAATACAGAGAGGGAGAGAGAGAGAGAGAGAGAGAGAGAGAGGGATGCGAGAGCGAGAGCGTCAATGGAAAAAAAAAGGAGGGAGGGGGGCCATGGACAATGGGGCCGGTGACAGCAGCACAATGGCCACACTGTTTTCAATTAGACATTATCTCATACACAGAGTGGCAGGTCGCATTGTGCTGGGGGGCCCTTTATTCTTGCCACTGTTTGTATTTCACTCGCCACTAAACTGTGGGTGGCTGCGAGCAAACTGCATCTGTGGAAAAGAGGGACAGGGGAGAGGGGAGGACTACCTTTGCCTTTGTCACCTGAACTGCCAGGACCGATTAAACACGCGCTGAAGATGAAGTCCATTCGGAATTTGATTTGCAATGGCTGCTTTTGGGTGGTCTCGGAGCCAGCCTCGTATGGCTTCTCTGACATATGGGGCTCTCCATGGTGTGCCTTGTGCCTTTGACAACAAACATACAGTGTTTCTTTAATAAGTGCCTTAAAGCAACCCGTGTTTCTGAGGAGTGCCTCAAGGGTGAGCATTAGGGCCATTCAATGTCTCTTCATAATGGTAGAACATTGTTGCCAGAACGTATATATATATACATATATATATATATATATATATATATATATATATATATATATATATATATATATATATATATATATATATATATGTATTTTTTTTTTGTTACCATCTAAAGAGACCAGCTTTCCCTTTTTAACAAGGACAAGTTTTTATATTACAATACAAACATTAAAAATGTTTTCTACTATAACACTTTCACAGATTTTGCTTATAACAGAAAGCTGACTTTCTTTAAATCATCATTATTATTAATATTATAACAGAAACTAACTAGCCTCATCTGCTACCTGCTGACATAGTACTGCAGACATTGTGCTTTAAACCTTAACAGGCATCTAAGACATTTTAGACATTAATCATTTTGTTCCAGTTGAGTGTAATCCAAAGTCCGAACTGACACTGGTTAACACCAGTTGAAGATATAGCACATGGAGTAAGATAGTTGTTTCAGCAGTCAGTGCATGAGTTCTGCACCTCTTTTTTGTCTTTGGGCACGTGGAACGCATGCATGATGCTTTATTTGTATGTGTGTCCTTTTCATGATCCAGTTCAGTAGTGGTGAACTTGTGACAGTTGTTTTTGGTGTAAACCTATTTGACCACATTACATAAAAAAACTTTTAAATGAGGTCTCTGGATGTCACTCAGCACATTGGTACCACGCCACCTGTTACTGGTTCTAACCTCAATAAGGCTCTGCAGACCCGGTTCATGCAATCCTGCGGCCTGCATTTGCTCATGAGATTGTTTTCATGCGTTTTCCACAAGCGGTGAGCAAAACCCCTGCTTGTTAGTTCTTGCCAGCGGAAGCTCAATTGGAATAGGTTGCGGTCTTCCGAAGGTTTCTCAGAAATAATGTGCCTGATGTTATCGGACGTGTTCTTTTTTAGCTAATATTTGTCGTGTTTGCTGTTCTCTATCAACCCAGATCCGAAGCGGTTGGCGTGTCTGCATACATGTATACTTTCCACAGTGCATTCGCAGTTAGGCGAGAGCCCCGTGGGTTTATTTAGTGAAATGCTCACATAGGCAAACTTCTATATTGGTTTGGGTGTGATCACAAATTGCACCAGCCAAGCAAAATAGTCATTTCACTGTGGTTTCTGTTACTCTCCTGCTTTTTCTCTCTGCACCACAGAGTCAAATCTGATGTTGCAGTAGTGGGGGCATGGCATCAAATTGGGGTCGATATCAAACATGCGACTTGCCAATTACTTAAATTGGCTTCATTATAATAAATATTGCATGTAGCTTGTGCAATATGTTATTGCAACAGTGGTGGCAGTTTGTATTGAGGTACAAAATAAGTTATATAACTTAAATATATCTTTTATGTGTTCAAATTGAATTCAGTTAAAATATGAATAAATAAAAATACAATAAAATATACTGCCCAGGCCACATTTAATTTCCTTCAATTTGCTAAATTCATTGTGCACTAAAATGTGCTGAAGTGTATTTTCTGTGAAGCATCCGTTCACTTATTTTCACTTAAAACTTCGCATAAGACTTGATAAGAGTGTCGTTGTATGCTGAGGAAAATAGCAAAATGCTTAGTTGGCATGCAAAAAGTTTAGTATGACAAAATAAATGACTTTAAAGTGTGTAAAAATATGTGTTTTTATTTGTACTGGTTTAAATGATGTATATAATTCTTTTCTTTATACCGATGTATATCTTTATACAGATTGTATCACAGAATTTCAGCAGCAAAAGACTATTTCCATATGAGTATTTTTCTGTTACGAACATGTGTTTGTATTAGATTGAATGCATATGTATAATATAATTAGTGCATTTCATAGTATAAAACTTGATCCAAAAAAAAAAAAAAATGTGTGCATGCTGAGATAAAGATCTTTGGAGTTAGTGGGCTAAGACAGGAAGAGAACGCAATGTCTGTTTAGTTGTGAAGTGCGATAAGTCCCTAAGCGCACCAGCATCATAGTAATGCTGGAAAAAGCTTTTTAATTTTGGCCTCCTGACTCACTTTATGTATCATTGTTCTGATTGCTTCTGCTCTGTTGTAGCTTTAAAATATGTGAATGCCACTTGATTGCAAGCTTCCATAAACAGGCACCGAGAGCATTTTAATGCTGAATGCTGTCGCTCAAGTAGCTGGCACTGCAAGAAAAACTGCGCATTTTTAGATAATACCTTTATGGTATTAATATCATGGTGCACAACTGTTGCACAGGATGCTGTCATAACAAAATATAACTTTACGAGAGAAAGAAAAAATGTTCTTAATGGAGAGTTCCACTGATGTTCTTTATAAAAAAACATGATTAAACAAAGTAATTCAGAGCTTGATATGAAATGCTATGTTCTAAAGTGACAATGAAAGGAACCTGACGTCTGAAGTGGTTAATGTCACTAAAAGCTCCCTCACAGAAAGTTATAACACAAAATTAATATCAATATATTTTATGATTTTGCATTTGTTTTGTTTGTTTTAGCTTTAAAATAAGGTTTTGGCCTATTTCTTCCTACTCTATCTACAAGTTTTTGTGAGGTATTTTACCAATAACAACATTACATGTGAAATGTACATATGTAGGCTGGACATATTGGTTAGTAAATACAATGTCTAAATATGTGGTGTCTATATATGTGGTGTTGACTGAGGGGGAGTTTTTCTAAACCATTTCACATCAGACCACTTTCACAGACTATGTTTAAACCACTGAAATATCTATCTCTCTCACTCTCTCACTCATAATAAATAATTGCTGGTAGTGTGCAAATTGTGCAATGTGTAATAAATAGAGTCCAGTGAGGTAGTAAAGTTATGCTTTGTGCAAAAATGCTTCCCCTTTTTATCTGGGGTAAATGGTTGGAGAGAGAGAGAGAGAGAGAGAGAGAGTACATGTACCAGAAGTTATCAGACGTTGAGTTGTGTTGAGAAGTCTTGGGGGAAGAAGCTGTTGCAGAGTCTGGTCGTGTTGGACCGGACGCTGCGGTACCTTCTTCCTGATGGCAGGAGGGAGAACAGTCTGTGTGAAGGGTGGGTGGGGTCATCCACAATGCTGGTTGCTTTGCGGATGCAGCGGGTGGTGTAAATGTCCAAGATGGAGGGGAGAGAGACTCTGATGATCCTTTCAGCTGTCCTCACAATGCGTTGGAGGGACTTGCGGTCAGAGGCTGTGCAGGTCCCAAACCAGGCAGTGATGCAGCTGCTTAGGATGCTCTCTATGGTTCCCCTATAGAAGAGGGTGAGAATGGGTGGAGGGAGACGGGCCTTTCTCAGCTTCCGGAGGAAGTAGAGACGCTGCTGGGTTTTCTTGGCTGTAGAGCTGGTGTTCAGGGACCAGGTGAGGTTCTCCGCTAGGTGGACACCAAGGATCCAGTTGCACAGGGGGGTGTTGAGGCCCAGCAGGCTTAACTTCCTGGTGAGATTCTGTGGGATGATGGTGTTGAATGCTGAACTGAAGTCTATGAACAGCATTCTGACGTAGGTGTCCTTCTTCTCCAGGTGGGTAAGGGAGAGATGAAGGGTGGTGGTGATGGCATCGTCCGTGGAGCGGTTGGGGCGATATGCGAATTGCAGGGGGTCCAATGAAGAGGGCAGTTGGGTCTTGATGTTCCTCATGACTAGCCTCTCGAAGCACTTCATGATGATGGGCGTGAGAGCTACGGGATGGTAGTCATTGAGGCAAGACACCGCGGACTTCTTCAGCACGGGGACGATGGTGGTGGTCTTGAGGCACGTTGGGACAGTGGAGCTGCGCAGGGAGACGTTGAAGATGTCCGTGAGACACACATATATATATATATATATATATATACATATATGTGTGTGTATGTGTGTGTGTGTGTGTGTGTATGTTGTATGTTTATCTGGGTTTTTGCCTTGAAGGAGTTCCCCATTAAAACTACACTACGTAAGGAGTTTGAAGACCTCTATGGTGGAAATGGGGAGGAGTTTTGTGATTGTGAGCACAGTGAAAGAGAATTCAAAGAGGACTCCGATGCAGCTTGTTGATGGATGTGTGTTGCATTTGAGACATAAATATTGAGCCAGACCTTCTTCTTCACTTCTTTTCGTGTGCATGTGATGAAAACACATAAAATTGTATGACATTGTGTGAAAAACTCTTTTAAAATCGTACGACATAAATGATTATTTCAGACTCGCAGCAGTGCACAGACATATTTTAGCGAGTCATATTTCACTGACTTAGTAATGCTACTTCTTTCAACATAAATAAAAACATAACCCATTGTGCAGCTTTAATGTACATAGAATTACTTGGAATAAAATCTCGTAATAGTATGTCATTTCTGTAGACCTTTCAAATTGTGCATCATTCTGTAATCGCCACCTTAACCATGTTAAGAATTGTAGTTCTAGGTTTTTCTCTGTGCTGATTTTAACATCTCATTTGTCACATCCTGCGGTAAACAAAACCGTCCCTGACATGTTTTGTCTCTTACGAACATTTCCTCCATCCTGAATGTCACTTGATCCTCTGTCATTTTGCAGTCAAATTATGACTCATGCTGTATTCATGCTACAAGCATGTCTTTGCAATTATATTTCATGAAATAAGCCTATTATTAAATTTCAATGTTGTTATATACCAACACCAGCCATTTACACTGCACCCAACTGCTGCCAAAGAAACTTAAAGAAGAATTTCTCTGAATTTTAAATATTTCTGCATAGTTCAGACAATGATATACAAACAGTCATCTGGAGAGGTTTGATATGAAAAGGTGCATTGCAGAGCAGAGTCTTTACAGCGCTGGTGACTGGGAACCAGGGGTCTACGACATAAAAAAATTATATCCAATATGACGAGTCAACCTAAAGATGCCCTCTGAGTTTTATATATGATGTTGATGATGATAAAACAGTGGTAAGCGTGGTGGTAAGATAATATGTTTTCTTTGGGAACTATATTGCCTTGCATGTACACCTCCGCCATGACTGTAAACAAAACGTAAAAGGCTCATCTGAGAACTAGTCAACCAATGTGCATAGCTATTTTTGTAATAACTTTTTGTGAGGTAGCTTTTAGGGGCATGAAACACTTAAGATTTCTGGTTCCAATCACCACCACTTTGAATAATTCTGACTCACTATGTTTCTTTAGAATGGCACATTTCACATCAAACCACCGTGACTGACTTTGTAACTGTTTAATTATGCATGCATTTTTAATAATGCAAGAATTTCCCTTTAACTAGAGAGGGGAAGTTCATGGACGAACTTCGAAGTTGGCTTGAAATCTCCCGCTGATAGTAAATTTCTGTAATTCCACCTTAAAAGCACTGCTCCTACTCTCATAGCTGTGTGAGCGTGCGTGTGTCTGTTTGTGTCTATTATGTAGTGTGTATGTTGTGTAGTGTGTGTGTGTTGTTTAGGGTGTGTATGTTTTGTTGGGTGTGTATGTTGTGTAGTTTGTGTGTTGTGTAGTATGTATGTTGTGTAGGGTGTGTATGTTGTGTATTGGGTATGTTGTGTAGTGTGTGTATTGTGTAGTGTCTATGTTGTGTAGGGTGTATGTTGTGTAGTGTGTGTATTTTGTGTAGTGTGTGTATAGTGTAGTGTGTATGTTGTGTAGGGTGTTTATGTTGTGAAGTGTGTATGTTTTGTAGTTTGTTTTTTGTGTAGTGTGTATGTTGTGTAGGGTGAGTATGTTGTGTAGTGTGTGTATAGTGTAGTGTGTATGTTGTGTAGGGTGATTATGTTGTGTAGTGTGTGTATAGTGTAGTGTGTATGTTGTGTAGGGTGTGTATGTTGTGTAGTGTGTGTATAGTGTAGTGTGTATGTTGTGTAGGGTGATTATGTTGTGTAGTGTGTGTATAGTGTAGTGTGTATGTTGTTTAGGGTGTGTATGTTGTGTAGTGTGTATGTTGTGTAGGGTGTGTATGTAGTGTAGTGTGTATGTTGTGTAGTGTGTGTGTTGTGTAGTGTGTATGTTGTGTAGGTAGTGTATGTTGTGTAGTGTGTGTGTGTTGTGTAGTGTGTATGTTGTGTAGTTTGTGTGTTGTGTAGTGTGTATGATGTGTAGGGTGTGTATGTTGTTTATTGTTTATGCTGTGTAGTGTGTATGTTGTGTAGTGTGTATGTTGTGTAGGTTGTGTAAGTTGTGTATTGTGTATGTTTTGTAGTGTGTGTATTGTGTAGTGTGTATGTTGTGTAGGGTGTGTATGTTGTGTAGTTTGTATGTTGTGTAGTTTGTATGTTGTGTAGGGTGTGCATGTTGTGTAGGGTGTGTATGTTGTATAGTTTTTATGTTGTGTAGGGTGTGTATGTTGTGTAGTGTGTATGTTGTGTAGTGTGTATGTTGTGTAGTGTGTATGTTCTGTAGTTTATGTGTTGTGTAGTGTGCATGTTGTGTAGTGTGTTTGTTGTGTAGTGTGTATGTTGTGTAGTTTGAATGTTGTGTAGTTTGTATGTTGTGTAGGGTGTGCATGTTGTGTAGTGTGTATGTTGTGTAGTGTGTATGTTCTGTAGTTTGTGTGTTATGTAGTGTGCATGTTGTGTAGTGTGTTTGTTGTGTAGTGTGTATGTTGCGTAGTTTGTATGTTGTGTAGTGTGTATGTTGTGTAGGGTGTGTATGTTGTGTAGGGTGTGTGTTGTGTAAAGTGTGTATGTTGTGTATTGTGTATGTTGTGTAGTCTGTGTATGTTGTGTAGTGTGTATTGTGTAGGGTGTGTATGTTGTGTATTGTGTATGTTGTGTAGTGTGTGTATTGTGTAGTGTGTATGTTGTGTAGTTTGTGTTTTGTGTAGTGTGTATGTTGGGTAGGGTGTGTATGTTGTGTAGGGAGTGTATGTTGTGTAGTGTGTGTTGTGTAGGGTATGTTGTGTAGCGTGTATGTTGTGTAGTTTGTGTGTTGTGTAGTGTGTGTATGTTGTGTAGTGTGTATGTTGGGTAGTTTGTGTGTTGTGTAGTGTGTGTATTGTGTGGGGTGTGTATGTTGTGTAGGGTGTGCATGTTGTGTAGTGTGTGTATGTTATGTATTCTGTGTATGTTGTGTAGTGTGTATGTTGTGTAGGGTGTGTATGTTGTGTATGTTGTGTAGTGTGTGTATTGTGTAGTGTGTATGTTGTGTAGGGTGTGTATGTTGTGTAGTGTGTATGTTGTGTGGTCTGTGTGTTGTGTAGTGTTTGTGTTGTGTAGGGTGTGTATGCTGTGTAGTTTGTATGTTGTGTAGGGTGTGCATGTTGTGTAGGGTGTGTATGTTTTGTAGGGTGTATATTGTGTAGTGTGTGTTTTGTGTAGTGTGCATGTTGTGTAGGGTGTGTATGTTGTGTAGGGTGTATGTTGTGTAGTGTGTGTATTGTGTAGTGTGTATTTTGTGTAGGGTGCGTATGTTGTGTAGTTTCTATGTTGTGTAGGGTGTGCATGTTGTGTAGGGTGTGTTAGTTGTGTAGTGTGTATGATGTGTAGTTTGTGTGTTGTGTAAGGTGCGTATGTTGTGTAGTTTGTATGTTGTGTAGGGTGTACGTTGTGTAGTCTGTGTATTGTGTAGTGTGTATGTTGTGTAGGGTGTGTATGTTGTGTAGTGTGTATGTTGTGTAGTTTGTGTGTTGTGTAGGGTGCGTATGTTGTGTAGTTTGTATGTTGTGTAGGGTGTACGTTGTGTAGTCTGTGTATTGTGTAGTGTGTATGTTGTGTAGGGTGTGTATGTTGTGTAGTGTGTGTATGTTGTGTAGTTTGTATGTTGTGTCGGGTGTGTATGTTGTGTAGTGTGTATGTTGTGTAGTTTGTGTGTTGTGTAGGGTGCGTATGTTGTGTAGTTTGTATGTTGTGTAGGGTGTGTATGTTGTGTAGGGTGTGTATGTTGTGTAGGGTGTATGTTGTGTAGTGTGTGTATGTTGTGTAGAGTGTACATTGTGTAGTGTGTGTATTGTGTAGTGTGTATGTTGTGTAGGGTGTGTATGTTGTGTAGTGTGTATGTTGTGTAGTTTGTGTGTTGTGTAGGGTGCGTATGTTGTGTAGTTTGTATGTTGTGTAGGGTGTGCATGTTGTGTAGGGTGTGTATGTTGTGTAGTGTGTGTGTAGTGTAGGGTGTGTATGTTGTGTATTGTGTATGTTGTGTAGGGTGTGTATTTTGTGTATTGTGTATGTTGTGTAGTTTGTGTGTTGTGTAGTGTGTGTGTATTGTGTAGTGTGTATGTTGTGTAGGGTGTGTATGTTGTGTAGTGTGTATATTGTGTAGTCTGTGTGTGTGTGATTGTGTGTGTATGTTGTGTAGGGTGTGTGTATTGTGTAGGGTGTGTATGTTGTGTAGGGTGTTCATGTTGTGTATTGTGTGTATGTTGTGTAGGGTGTGTATGTTGTGTATTGTGTATGTTGTGTAGTTTGTGTGTTGTGTAGTGTGTGTGTATGTTGTGTAGGGTGTGTATGTTGTGTAGGGTGTGTATGTTGTGTAGGGTGTTCATGTTGTGTATTGTGTGTATGTTGTGTAGGGTGTGTATGTTGTGTAGGGTGTTCATGTTGTGTATTGTGTGTATGTTGTGTAGGGTGTGTATGTTGTGTATGGTGTTCATGTTGTGTATTGTGTATGATGTGTAGTTTGTGTGTTTTGTAAGGTGTGTATGTTGTGTAGTTTGTATGTTGTGTAGGGTGTACGTTGTGTAGGGTGTGTATTGTGTAGTGTGTATGTTGTGTAGGGTGTGTATGTTGTGTAGTGTGTATGTTGTGTAGGGTGTGTATGTTGTGTAGTGTGTATGTTGTGTAGGGTGTGTATGTTGTGTAGTGTGTATGTTGTGTAGTTTGTGTGTTGTGTAGGGTGTGTATGTTGTGTATTGTGTATGTTGTGTAGGGTGTGTATTTTGTGTATTGTGTATGTTGTGTAGTTTGTGTGTTGTGTAGTGTGTGTGTATTGTGTAGGGTGTGTATGTTGTGTAGGGTGTGTATGTTGTGTAGGGTGTTCATGTTGTGTATTGTGTGTATGTTGTGTAGGGTGTGTATGTTGTGTAGGGTGTTCATGTTGTGTATTGTGTGTATGTTGTGTAGGGTGTGTATGTTGTGTATGGTGTTCATGTTGTGTATTGTGTATGATGTGTAGTTTGTGTGTTTTGTAAGGTGTGTATGTTGTGTAGTTTGTATGTTGTGTAGGGTGTACGTTGTGTAGTCTGTGTATTGTGTAGTGTGTATGTTGTGTAGGGTGTGTATGTTGTGTAGTGTGTATGTTGTGTAGTGTTTGTGTTGTGTAGGGTGTGTATGCTGTGTAGTTTGTATGTTGTGTAGGGTGTGCATGTTGTGTAGGGTGTGTATGTTTTGTAGGGTGTATATTGTGTAGTGTGTGTTTTGTGTAGTGTGCATGTTGTGTAGGGTGTATGTTGTGTAGTGTGTGTATTGTGTAGTGTGTATTTTGTGTAGGGTGCGTATGTTGTGTAGTTTCTATGTTGTGTAGGGTGTGCATGTTGTGTAGGGTGTCTTAGTTGTGTAGAGTGTATGATGTGTAGTTTGTGTGTTGTGTAAGGTGCGTATGTTGTGTAGTTTGTATGTTGTGTAGGGTGCGTATGTTGTTTAATTTGTATGTTGTGTAGGGTGTACGTTGTGTAGTCTGTGTATTGTGTAGTGTGTATGTTGTGTAGGGTGTGTATGTTGTGTAGTGTGTGTATGTTGTGTAGTTTGTATGTTGTGTCGGGTGTGTATGTTGTGTAGTGTGTATGTTGTGTAGTTTGTGTGTTGTGTAGGGTGCGTATGTTGTGTAGTTTGTATGTTGTGTAGGGTGTGTATGTTGTGTAGGGTGTGTATGTTGTGTAGGGTGTATGTTGTGTAGTGTGTGTATGTTGTGTAGAGTGTACATTGTGTAGTGTGTGTATTGTGTAGTGTGTATGTTGTGTAGGGTGTGTATGTTGTGTAGTGTGTATGTTGTGTAGTTTGTGTGTTGTGTAGGGTGCGTATGTTGTGTAGTTTGTATGTTGTGTAGGGTGTGCATGTTGTGTAGGGTGTGTATGTTGTGTAGTGTGTGTGTAGTGTAGGGTGTGTATGTTGTGTATTGTGTATGTTGTGTAGGGTGTGTATTTTGTGTATTGTGTATGTTGTGTAGTTTGTGTGTTGTGTAGTGTGTGTGTATTGTGTAGTGTGTATGTTGTGTAGGGTGTGTATGTTGTGTAGTGTGTATATTGTGTAGTCTGTGTGTGTGTGATTGTGTGTGTATGTTGTGTAGGGTGTGTGTATTGTGTAGGGTGTGTATGTTGTGTAGGGTGTTCATGTTGTGTATTGTAGGTATGTTGTGTAGGGTGTGTATGTTGTGTATTGTGTATGTTGTGTAGTTTGTGTGTAGTGTAGTGTGTGTGTATGTTGTGTAGGGTGTGTATGTTGTGTAGGGTGTGTATGTTGTGTAGGGTGTTCATGTTGTGTATTGTGTGTATGTTGTGTAGGGTGTGTATGTTGTGTAGGGTGTTCATGTTGTGTATTGTGTGTATGTTGTGTAGGGTGTGTATGTTGTGTATGGTGTTCATGTTGTGTATTGTGTATGATGTGTAGTTTGTGTGTTTTGTAAGGTGTGTATGTTGTGTAGTTTGTATGTTGTGTAGGGTGTACGTTGTGTAGTCTGTGTATTGTGTAGTGTGTATGTTGTGTAGGGTGTGTATGTTGTGTAGTGTGTATGTTGTGTAGGGTGTGTATGTTGTGTAGTGTGTATGTTGTGTAGGGTGTGTATGTTGTGTAGTGTGTATGTTGTGTAGTTTGTGTGTTGTGTAGGGTGTGTATGTTGTGTATTGTGTATGTTGTGTAGGGTGTGTATTTTGTGTATTGTGTATGTTGTGTAGTTTGTGTGTTGTGTAGTGTGTGTGTATTGTGTAGGGTGTGTATGTTGTGTAGGGTGTGTATGTTGTGTAGGGTGTTCATGTTGTGTATTGTGTGTATGTTGTGTAGGGTGTGTATGTTGTGTAGGGTGTTCATGTTGTGTATTGTGTGTATGTTGTGTAGGGTGTGTATGTTGTGTATGGTGTTCATGTTGTGTATTGTGTATGATGTGTAGTTTGTGTGTTTTGTAAGGTGTGTATGTTGTGTAGTTTGTATGTTGTGTAGGGTGTACGTTGTGTAGTCTGTGTATTGTGTAGTGTGTATGTTGTGTAGGGTGTGTATGTTGTGTAGTGTGTATGTTGTGTAGTGTTTGTGTTGTGTAGGGTGTGTATGCTGTGTAGTTTGTATGTTGTGTAGGGTGTGCATGTTGTGTAGGGTGTGTATGTTTTGTA
>CM038728.1:36284065-36305043 GCA_021613375.1 Megaleporinus macrocephalus | reverse complement strand
ACATACACACACTACACAACAAACACACTACACAACACACAAACTACACAACAAACACACCCTACACAACATACACACTACACAATACACACACTACACAACATACACAATACACAACATACACACCCTACACAACATACACACTACACAAAACACAAACTACACAACATACACACTACACAATACACACACTACACAACATACACAATACACAACACACAAACTACACAACATACACACTACACAACACACACACTACACAACATACACACACTACACAACACACACACCTTACACAACCTACACACACTACACACCACACATACCCTACACAACACACACACCCTACACAACACACACAACCTACACAACCTACACACACTACACACCACACATAACCTACACAACACACACACCCTACACAACACACACACACACTACACAGCATACACAAACTACACAACATACACGCTACACAGCATGCAAACTACACAACATACACACTACACAACACACACCCTACACAACATACACATTACACACACACTACACAATTACACAACATACACACCCTACACAACATACACACTACACAACATACACACCCTACACAACATACACACTACACAACATACACACACTACACAACAAACACACTACACAACATACACACCCTACACAACATACACACACTACACAACATACACAATACACAACATACACACCCTACACAACATACACACCCTACACAACATACACACTACACAACATACACACTACACAATACACACATCACACAACATACACACTACACAACACACAAACTACACAACATACACACTACACAACACACACACTACACAACATACACACCCTAAACAACACACACACAGTACACAACATATTCACTACATAATAGACACAAACTGACACGCATGTACGCTCACACACGCACACAGCTATGAGAGTAGGAGCAGTGCTTTTAAGGTGGAATTACAGAAATTCACACTCACACTAAAACACAACTATAACAGCAGTCACAATGCTTTTAAGGTGGAACTACAGAAATCCACAGTAATGACATACTCACACTAAAACACAACTATAACAGCACTCACAATGCTTTTAAGGTGGAACTACAGAAATTCACAGTACTCACACCTTCAAACTAAAACACAACTATAACAGCACCTACAATGCTTTTAAGGTGGAACTACAATATGAATTTAAGGTGGAGTTATAGGATTTTAAGGTGGAATTGTAGAAATTTAAGGGGGAGTTATAGGAATTTAAGATGGAATTATGGGAATTTAAGGTGGACTTGTGGGAATTTAAGGTGGACTTGTGGGAATTTAAGGTGGACTTGTTGAAATGTAAGGTGGAGTACTAAATATTTAAGGTGGATTACTGTGTGTATAATCACTAACTCCTCCCACAGTTTTCAAGCTAGAACCACGAAATTCGGCGAGATCGTAGGTCCTATAGCGCAGATTTATGCTTGTGCTTTTCTAAGCGATCCGAACTACGGTTTTCCGGAAAACCGCGTTCAAACAGGGAATTTTTGCCCCATAGGAATGAATGGCGGAATGTTGAGAGAGTTCAAATTTAACTGCCAGCAGTGATGTCACAATGCATATCTTTCACACAGACACTCATTAAAAAGACCTACACACCACAGACTACACCTCACACACTACACAACGCACACACTACACAACACACACACCCTACATAACACACACCCTACACAACACACAACCTACACAACATACACACCCTACACAACACACAAACTACACAACATACACTTCACAACACAGAAACTACACAACACACACACTACACACACACTAAACAACACACACACTACACAGCAAACGCACTACACAACATACACACACTACACAACACACACACCCAACAAAACATACACACCCAACACAACATACACACTACACAATAGACACAAACTGACACGCACGCACGCTCACACACTCAGACAGCTATGAGTGTAGGAGCAGTGCTTTTAAGGTGGAATTACAGAAATTCACAGTACTCACACACTCACACTAAAACACAACTATAACAGCAGTAACAAAGCTTTTAAGGTGGATCTACAGAAATTCACACACACACTAAAACACAACTATAACAGCAGTAACAATGCTTTTAAGGTGGAACTACAGAAATTCACAGTACTCACACACTCACACTAAAACACAACTATAACAGCAGTCACAATGCTTTTAAGGTGGAACTACAGAAATTCACAGTACTCACACACTCACACTAAAACACAACTATAACAGCAGTCACAATGCTTTTAAGGTGGAATTACAGAAATTCACAGTACTCACACTAAAACACAACTATAACAGCAGTCACAATGCTTTTAAGGTGGAACTACAGAAATTCACAGTACTCACACCTTCAAACTAAAACACAAGTATAACAGCACTTACAATGCTTTAAGTTGGAACTATTATAAGAATTTAAGGTGGAGTTATATGAATTTAAGGTGGAGTTATACTAATTTAAGGTGGAGTTATATGAATTTAAGGTGGAGTTATAGGAATTTAAGGTGGACTTGTAAAGATTTAAGGTGGAGTTATAGGAATTTAGGGTGGAATTATAGAAATTTAAGGTGGACTTGTGGAAATTTAAGGTGGAGTTACAGGAATGTAAGGTGGACTTTTAGAAATTTAAAATGGAATTATAGGAATTTAAATTGGAATTGTTTAAATTTAAGTTGGACTTTTACAAATTTAAGGTGGAGTTATAGGATTTTAAGGTGGACTTGTTTAAATTTAAGGTGGAGTTATAGGAATTTAAGGTGGAATTGTAAAAATTTAAGGTGGACTTGTAGAAATTTAAGGTGGAATTATGGGAAT
This sequence comes from Megaleporinus macrocephalus, assembly GCA_021613375.1. Taxonomy (NCBI): domain Eukaryota; kingdom Metazoa; phylum Chordata; class Actinopteri; order Characiformes; family Anostomidae; genus Megaleporinus; species Megaleporinus macrocephalus. The sequence continues at coordinate 36,302,152 of CM038728.1, read as the reverse complement.
GTAAGGTGGACTTGTAGAAATTTAAGGTGGAATTATAGGAATTTAAGGGGGAATTGTAGAAATTTAAGGTTGAGTTATAGGAATTTAAGGTGGAATTGTTTATATTTAAGGTAGACTTGTGGAAATTTAAGGTGGAATTGTAAACATTTAAGGTGGACTTGTGGAAATTTAAGGTGGATTTATGAGAATTTAAGGTGGAATTACAGAAATTTAAGGTGGAGTTATGGGAATTCAAGGTGGACTTTTAGAAATTTAAGGTGGAATTATAGGAATTTAAGGTGGAATTGTTGAAATTTAAGGTGGACTTGTAGAAATTTAAGGTGGACTTGTGGAAATGTAAGGTGGAGTTATAGGAAGTTAAGGTGGACTAGTGGAAATTTAAGATGGACGTGTAGAAATTTATGGTGGACTTGTAGGAATTTATGGTGGAATTGTTGAAATTTAAGGTGGACTTGTGGAAATTTAAGATGGATTTATAGAAATTGAAGGTGGACTTGTGGAAATTTAAGGTGGATTTATATGAATTTAAGGTGGACTTGTAGAAATTAAAGGTGGAGTTATTGGAACTTAAGGTGGTGTTATAGGAATTTAAGGTGGAATTACAGAAATTTAAGGTGGAGTTACAGGAATTTAAGGTGGCGTTATAGGAATTTAAGGTGGAATTACAAAAATTTAAGGTGGAGTTACAGGAATTTAAGGTGGAATTGTAGAATTTTAAAGTGGAGTACTAAATATTTAATGTGGATTGCTAGATATGTAAGGTGGACTTGTAGGAATTTAAGGTGGATTTATAGGAATTTAAGGTGGAGTTACAGGGTACAAAACACACCTTCGCCAAACACAGACATCACACACACACAACTATCAGCGGGAGATTTCAAGCAAACTTCGAAGTTCGTTCATGAATTTCCCCTCTCTAGTTAAATTTGAATTCTCTCAACATTCCGCCATTCATTCCTACGGGGCCAAAATTCCCTGTTTGAACGCTGTTTTCCGGAAAACCGTAAGTCGGATCTCTTAGAAAAGCACAAGCATAAATCTGCGCTATAGGACCTACGATACTGCCGTGGTTCTAGCTTGAAAACTGTGGGATAAGTTAGTGATTTTATATTTATACTTTTCAAGCCAACTTAATTATATATGAGATATGAGGTATATGAAAAACATCTATGTATACTTCATCAAACTTTCAGTCCTTTGTGCTTAACAGAATGACTAATTAGCAAGTGTATTTTCACCCCCTTTTATATATAAAAAAACAAAAAACTAAACACCAACACAACAAATCAGCATCTACACCGCCGTCTCAATTCAGCCATCCATATTTGTCATCTTCCTCAAACAAAGCCCTGATCAGATCTTTGGGCTTGTGTTCTTTTGAGACCTCCTAAATAACATGTCTAAACAGGACGATGACACAAGCGCGGTTCTAGACACAAAAAAAGAAAGGTGGGGGGTTTGAGAAGAAAGGATTGTGGCGCTGCTGCTGGGTTTTTTTCTTTCCTCCTTGTGCTTTTCAGAAACGCGAGGTTAAAAAGCAGAATCTTTCATCGTGGCTCTCCTGGCCTGAAACAATCCAGTTATTGTGCCGCAGAGCGAAAGGCAAGTGTGGCATTTATCTGAGACACCTGAGGAGGGGGGGGTGGCTAGTGAATGAGGGAAAGGCACAAACACACTCCAAATAAAGAAACATAACAAGAGAAGGGGAATAAAGGATGTTTGTGAAGGGCTCCTTTTCACGCAAAAAAAAGCCTCACAAAACCAGCCCTTCGTCACCACCCCTTCAGGCAAAGCAAATAAAAAAGGAACAGATATTAAAAATGCTGTATTCTAAATGAGGCACACTTTTATATCTAGGCTTGCATTAGATGCACTACTTTTTGTATTGTGTGTGTATGTGTGCACACACAGGAGCATACATGTGAGGACTGGGTTGTTGCAGAGAAAGACCGTAACATCAACACCACTACCTTCATAATACTCGACCCTTCGCCAGCGTGTCCTTGAACCGCAGGATAAACAGAGAGATCTTTAAGAAGGAGAGGCCGTGCATCTGTGGCGTTGCCATGGAGACCAGGCCATCCTTTTTTTGTGTGGCGCAGAACACAACAGGTAATTCTAAGCAACTGCTGGTCCCAGAATTGAACCCGCTGTAGAGTGCAGCAGGCGGGGAAAAAAAGGAGGTTGAAGAAGCTCATGGTGGTTTCTAACAACAACAACAACAACAACAACAACAATAAAAATAATAACTCCAATAAGTTCCTGTGAAGAATACTTATTTATGCTAACCACAGAGAGAGTGCAGGTGGTGATAAAGAGCTTAACCACTGTGCGCAGAAAGTTGTTTTGCTTTGCTTTGATAGGGCTGATGTCGCTAGTCGTTACAAAATATGAATCTCACTACTGTTAGCTCATAGATTCGAAATTCAAACAATATTATTAAACCAAAATTAAAAACCTCCACTGTTTACTTTCCAGTTAAAACAGCCTAGTTTAGTCAAGTTAATGGAGATACAGATATTAGACACAAGATAATTTACCTGCACAAGGAAGGAGAATGCAAATGGAAAATAACCGAAAAAAAACCCAAAAATTAATAGACTGGCGTGACCTGGTAGACACTAAAACAAGAACATGAGACAAACAGTACTTTCTAGAGAGGCTTTTGAGAATGCTTGGATAATGAGCGGCAGAAAATGCGAACAACTTCTAAGATTTAATTTTGGAGGTGTAGAAAAATATTCCTGCGAAAAGAATAGAAAAAAAATATGTGGAAAAAGTAAATACTAAGAAATGTAACGCTGAGCTTAGTGTTGGAGGCTTTTGTGTAGGTCTCTGCTAAATAGATGTTTTCTGGTTGTTCCTGACACTGAGAAATGGATATCTTGTTCCTAAATGCCATTTTGATTGGAAGTTAAATAAATGGGCCTTTGACTATATAATTGTAACTCCCTCCACAGTCTACCAAGTATTTTGTCACTGTCGCAACAAAACCTCACATCTCAAAAAATTACTCTTTTCAGGACAGGGTAAAATAGTCATACAATGTAAACATAAACTGCTGTTTTCAAATAGAATATTTTAACAAAAATAAAGGTTTTCTCGTGACAATGGCAGTACTCTTTATGTAGTACATAGTCAATTCCTTTGTATTGTATAGTTATAGTCATACGTCAACAAAAATATCGCCAACATGACATCGGAGAGCTTTAGGTCATGCATTATTTGTAAGCTACATCAATGTGAAACGGACATGCAACGTTTTCTTAAACATATCAGAAAATTGACTTTGACTTTTGACTTGACTTGACTTGACACCCCTCCACACCAGCCATTTCTCCAGCACGTGTTGCCGGCTGAGAAAAAGAGACTATAGGAGAAGAATAAAGGCCACTAAAGAAGATTAGAATGGGCTAAAGAGAAAAAGACAGGTAGATTATGAGAGGAAGGACTAAAGAGTGGAAGGCGGATGATGCAAATCAACTGGTTTGACGACAAACTTCTTACAGTTGAGGGAACAGGTTTATTCTTGTTTCAGCAATTATGTGATGAATATTAACACATTGTAGAAATTAAGCGGAAAAAATAATTTAAATAAACAGCTAAACTGACTTAACTGGTAAATTTTCTAAAGGATGTTAGAGCTGTGCACGCAGACTACTGCTTCCAACGGATTCCACCAAATGTTTAAAAATAGAATGCAAGAAAATCAATTAGGTGTGGATGGGTCAAGAAAGAGAGATTAAAGACTGGAAAAAAACTGTTCTTTTTCTGAGAACAGGTACGAAGCTTGCACTTCGTCACCACATCAATGAGGGAAAGGAATCGGGTTAAGAACATCTCTACTGACGCGCCCCGATGTCATTCTCATACACACATACTCTCCCCCCAAACATCCTCAACTTTCACATTTCGCCCCCAACGATTCTAACTTCTAAGAAGGCAGAGATATTATCTGTCATGAGCTTCTATACATAATTTCGATGAGGCCCAAAATCAACTTCCTAAATGCCATGCAAGAAAAACAACAGTCAGTCTATTAGTGTGAAGTACACTCATGTATGCCATTGTAGTTAAGTGCTGCCTCCAAACTTCATGTCGCTTCAAGACGTGAACAGACACTGGTAGCCTTTCTGTTCCAGATATATACAACCATATTTTAATCCTAGACAAATTTAGATTGACGCTATGTAAACAAGTAAAAAATAATTTGCTAAATTTGTAGAGTTCCCATCAGCATTAAAGCATAAACACTCATTGAAGGAAGATTTTGGCCCACACACGCCTTTTCTATTTTACAATGAATTTTTACCCTTTCACTTGACACACTCTGATGATTACATGCTTCAATCACAGTGTCGGATGACTCAGTTGAGGCTGTCTAAGAAGCGACAAAACCAGTTATTTCTTATATTGTGCCAGCACAGTACAATAATGGGCATGAAACTGTCACTCGAAAAATATAATTGATATGATGCCATAAAAATCGGAATTTAAACAGTTTAAACAGAAAAAAAACTACATTTACAGTCATTTGGTTGTCTCCATCAGTGAAATACAAATTGAACTCCCATATTCTTTAAGTGAAGCCTATAGCATCTAATAATCTATGGTTCATTTAAAGCAAATCATGAGGCTCTAGTGGTTTAGTAAGTTATCAAACTACACGAATAGTCTTGGTGTTCTTGTACATGACAGATAGACACATGCAAATCCATGCGGTGATATTTCCATGGGGCATTCTTCATGAGTGAAAGCCCTTGCTGTACTAAAAGGACTGTTGTGAATTATTTTAAGAGGAATGAATGCACAAAAAAACGCCTTATATCAGCCAAATGAAGCCCAAACAAATCTGTCCGTGATATTTGCACTGACACCATTAACGATCTAAATCAGAATGATTCCGAGGTCTGTCTTTCTTGTCTTATTTGTCCTAACAGTAGCGTGCATTGTGCAGTTCTTGTGAGATGAAAAACAGTATATTTGTTTGCGTGACTACAATCAGACAAAATATGAACCCATGCAAAAGGTTATCTTTTAATAATCACAATTAGAGGTGTATTTTTTACTTCACATAACATAATGAAAGTGGAATTAAGGCAACTGTTGCACAAAAAATATAGCCGTACAGACAACGTAGAGTAAAACTGATACATTTGCAAACTGATAAAATGTACAGATCACAAGTATCAAAGTAGTTTATTTAAGCAATCTGATATTTAATTTTACTTTTAAAATCCGCTTTTTTATTTCTTAATCTTTTATTATATTAAAAACAATTACAGCCTTATGAAGATTATGAAAAATCTTGTTTTTATGAAAAAACAGCCTATTTTTAACTACTTGCAACAAGCAGTCACACAACACACCCAAACCAAAAGGGTCCTTCACAATCATGTTTTAGCTTGCATGCCAATTTTCACACACCTTGCCATCACCCTTGAACCTCTAAATAAAGTAGAAAGCATGGAGCATGAGAAACAAAATGCTCAGTAAATTGACTAGTCTTGCCTTCTTTATTTGGACTAAACTTGTTTGGCAGTTGCGAGTGGAAGCCATAATTCAAAGGGATCAGTTTCCTTTCGTTCTTGTTCAGGCAGATTTACGACTTTTAGTAAATACTACGCAACATAAATGTACCCGCTGTACACTCCCAGCACTGTGTATAGAAAATGGAGAGGAGTTTTTGTTACAAAAAGCTGGCTGAACTGCTTAATTAAAATCATGCAGGAGTGAAATAACTTTTAAAAAAATTAAGCAAGTGACAAATTGTATACGTCTATGACAAAGTTGTGTTTAGCTTTTTTTCATCGTACAGGAAATTTGTAAACAATTAACATTATTCTTGTTTGCATTACCAACACTGCTGGATATCTGTAGCTAGGTTGCTCAAGTAAAAAAAGCATTGTTACTGTAGAAAGTGGAAAAAATAGCTGCTTATACTGAGCTAAATTGCCATCATTAACAAGCAACATTAACAAAAAAATTAACAAGCATGTCTGTTCTTGCAATGCAATAATATCTATTGTTCTTCCCAAAATAAAATCCTTTGGAGTCATGACCTTTTAAGGCCTTTAGAAAAAAAACAATGTAAAATTGGTGTTATAATGCAAATATTCGCAAAGTCTGTTAGTAAATTGAAAGACTCTTAAGCTTACCTAATGCAGATACCTTTCTGCTGACAGCGAGACAATAGTGATGGGTTAGTTTGGCAGCTGCCTATTTGTTCACCTTTTCTGCAGCTACTCAATGAGCTCTATTCTTATGGCAGCCTGTCTGATTTCCGCTGTGGGTCTGCCTTCGTGTCACTCCACTGCGGAGAGATATAGTAGGTGGCAGCGGAGAGTTGTTTGGGAACATGTGGGTTGCAAAAAAGTTTGACAGCACTTTCCAAACACATCAAATAAGGTAAACCATGTCCAAAAAAAAATATATATATATATATATATATATATTGGGACATATTTACATTTCATTTAAACTTGAAAACAATTGCAAAAACAATGTGAAGCAAGTCATTTATCAAAACTGAACTTTGAGAGCACAAAAAAGGAACTCAACTTAAAATCTCAACAGTCACAATGGCATACTGTATGTTTACCAAGGCCTGAATGCACTGAGGTCTTAAGTTTATACTTGAACAATTCAACAAAGGGAGCTCAGTAAGGGCATAATTTAGAGAACGTGATGGACAGCAACAATGAAGGAACGCATCTGGCATTGTGTGAACACTCGTTTGATTTCACTGACATTGCCGCACACCTGAGGAGACACACTTCGCAGACCATTGTTGCTTCTCTCTTGTCAAACCTCCTGTTCAATAGGACACCAAAAACAATGTGAGTCCGAACAGATGAGGTCAAAGTTTGAATACAAGACAGAACACGTTCTCTGCTGCCAATGTTCACAAGGATAGGATAAAGCCTATGAAAACGACTCACTGTTACAAATTTAAGTTGTAGATTACGTTTTAGTAACAATGGAGCACACACACTGAAATAATCTGTCTTAGTAGATCTATACTGACCTATGGATCTCCACTACCTCATATTGAAATTTAATTTCCTGTTCAAAGTGGTTCAATTTATAGATTGCTTGACAACATTAAACATGCCTTGTCAGAGGTTTGCATTGGGAAATCACCAGAAAGCAAGGTGTCAATGGCGCAAGCAGATTTTGTCGGAAGCCCACAGTCTCAGTTCATCTTCATTATTCGCAGCACAAACAGAAGTGAATAATGTACCAGCAGGCCCACCGAGAGAAGAAATGGACATACAGTGGGAAAACCAGCGTGTGAAAGCTGCAAAGCAATGATGACCCTTTTGGAATGCACTAATGGTCCATTTTTTAAGCAAAGCAGCAACAACTACAAGAATGTGTAGGAATTAAACAGCGTGCTGCACAGTAAGTTCAACATTACAGCTCCTCACAAAAGCACACGCTGAACCTGGCTTTCCATTATGCTTCAGAGGTCAGTATCTATTAGCCAGTCACAGGCAAGTGTGAGTGCATTCATCAGGTTGCACAGAATAGGCTTTACAGTAATTGACATAAAGAGAGAAGCCATGATCCTGTATTTCTTTTCCCAACCACACTAATCAGTCCTTTCTGCCTTCTGCTGAACAGTGTTACAGAGGAACAAAGGCAAAAAGAAGAAAGGAAGAAAGACTGAATACAAGAAATACAGATAGGCAGAATGAACGCAGAAAAAAAGGCAGCGAGAAAGCCAACAAGAAAAAAAGAAAGAAAGAAAGAAAGAAATAAAGGGGAAAAAGGGAAAGATGTAGAGATGGAGGGGGGGGGGAAAGAATGAAAGAATGGCACAGGGAAAGGTCAGGGACTCCCCGCTGACAGGCAGCTTTGTGCGCAGCCAGCCACTGTGAAGCCAAACACTTGCAGCCACTTTGCCAACTTCCCCTTTAATGAGCCATCAACATGCCTGGCCACAATGGCAGCAAGAGGCTCAGGTGCTGGAGGCTAGAGGCAAGCATCCATCTCCAACACCGCAGTGCAAAGGTGTCACCCATCAGACTGGACAACATCACCTCATACAGACGCTAGGCCAGGGCACCCCAGATCTTCAAAACATGCACATCAGTGCTGGACAGCAGGAAGCATAATATCATGGTATTTCTGGTAACACATCTCAGCATGAAATGATATTTAAACTCATATTAATAAAGTTAATTAACCCATTGTTTCTAAGTTCTGGTACTTTGTGCTAAAAGAATGTCGTACAAACTTGACAAAGTTTGTTATGATTGGACTACTTTATGCTTGTTTTTTTTTTTTAAATTAACCATACATTGCAGATAAACAAGTTGTTACATATGCTATGCTGAACTAACACTCAATGCAGGATTAGACAGAATTAGAAAAAAATTTGAAATTTTTTACAGTATAGTTTTCTGTCTAATCCTGCATTGAGTGGGATTCTGAGAACATTAACCATTAGAAAATGTTGCTCTGGTCACTCTTTAATCAGTGGCTGTTGTACATGTGTATCTACTCCAAGACTCCTTTTAACTTGTTTAGCCCCCCTTAAAAAAAGAGATTTTAATCTCAAGGGACTTCCTAGTTAAATAAAGGTTAAATACAAAAAGGTTTTTAGGAAAGCGCCCAAGAACTGAATCAGGTGGTGTTGGGAGCAAAGAAACGCTTAACGCATGGACCGGATCTGAGATGCATGGGTTTTAAACAGACTTGATCTGAATAGTTTGAGGGACAACAGCTTTTAAAAGCGTTTAATACGCTCCTCTATATACCCTTCACGACGAACATACACGTTCTCTGTGTTCTCTACACGTTTCCCTGCTGCCACGACGGACTCTTTTTTTTCCTCCCAAGTAGTAAAGCTCACTTTTTCCTCAGGACAGGGCAGAAAAGTGTTTTTAGAAACTGTTAGGAATCGTTTTTAAACATAATACAGTCTGGGGCGCTAGTGAGCGAGCGATGGTGTAGGTTGCATTTTGCAGAGCTCTCCAGTACCTTTGGTCATTTAAGTGATATTTGGACGTAATACAGATTAGAAGTCTCTTCACGTTATATCCAACTTGCATACCTAACGAAAAGAAAGGAAAATCATGGCCAGCAGAACCACTAAAGGGCGTGCTGTGGCCATTTCCTCGACTGGGCCTGCTAAAGCTAATGCGCAGTCACCCCCAAGGGTCTCGGGTGATTCTCATAACCCCGCTCAAACACCTGGGAAGGCGGTAAGCCCTTCCCAAATCATGGCCTTCAAAGACTAGTGGCTGCGTTGCAAGCGGATTTTGCGAGCATTTTCAAGGATGAGATTCAAGTGGTGTTTGAAAGCGAAATATCTGCCATTAAACAGGAGATGCAAGCTGCCAAAACGGAAATTTCTAACTTTAAGACTGATATTAGGAAGGATGTAGCAGCAATGGAAAACACCATGGAGCAGATGGAAAGGGGGCTTTCTGGATGTTCAGATGACGTTGTGGCATTACAGCGCACTGTGCAACAACTTTCAAACCAGGTGGCGGCCTTAGAGGATCTGGAAGGGAGGTCCAGACGTAATAACATTCGGATAATAGGGGTACCAGAGGGTGTAGGCAGCTGCAGCATATCGGCAGTCTCTGCACTCTTGAAGGACGCCTTTCAGCTAGAAAAGGCCCCCCTACTGGATAGAGCACATCGCACCTTGCAGCCACCCCCGAAGCAAGGAGCAACTCCTAGAGCCATGGTGGCCCCCCTTCACTATTTTCATGACTGCTCTAACATCTTGCGACTTGCCAGAGAAAAGAAACATGTGGCGGTGAACGACTTGACCATCTCTGTGTATCCGAACTATACAGCGAAAGTCGCCCAGGCGCGAGCGGCCTTCAATGACATCAGACAGCAGTTGCGTCGCATTGAGGGACTTCGTTTTGGCATACTTCATCCGGCAAAGCTTCGCATCACTTACAAAGGAGTGGAGAAGACTTTCACCTCGCCAGATGAGGCCCAGAAATACCTCGCAAAAGATATTATAAAATAAATAACTGCCGCCCCTTCGGAGTTTCCTCTTAAAAGAGGGGACTATAATTAACGTGACATGGTTCTTAACCAGCCTATTTTGATTGTTTGACCTTTCAAGCTGGGGTAAGTCTGGCATGAGAACAGGGTTAGTAATAATATGATTCATACAAAAGCCGAAACACGGCTGAATTATGAGGTCAGGTTTTGGAATATGTAATGTATATTTTCGTGTTGGGTATGGCTTGTTGTTGCTTTGAAACATTTGCAAAAGTATTGATCCTTTAGAGTTAAGTTATAAACTGTAATAGTTTGTAAAAAGTTTTCCAATATTTTATATGACGAAGTAAACCTATTTTCGACTTGAGGTATATGTCTAAAAAGTTCTTATGTTCTGGAGAGTTTAGCTTCTGGCTTAATAGTTACCCTATTACACGCACGTTGTGTGGATACCATTTAGTGGGGGGAGGGTTTGACCCTGTTAGGATGGGTAAGAAGGAAGTGGGAAGGATGGGGTTACAAGGGTTGCAGTGTTTATACGTATTTTTTTCTTTATTTTATATTATGTTTTATGTACTGTTTATTTTTTACTTCTACAATGATAAGGGGTTAAGAAGTGATGTGTATTATTTCAGATCATGGTACAGAATGTAAAAGTAGGAGGGAAGACGGTATGCCCAATTTCATTTGTAAGCTGGAATATTAAAGCTTAAGCGTAAGAAAATTTTAGCACATCTACATCAGTTAAAGGTGGACACTGCTTTCCTTCAGGAAACACATTTAAATATGTCTAATCATACGCGTTTACATACTAGATGGGTGGGTGAAGTCTATCATTCAAAGTTTTAATTTAAATCGAGAGGCGTGGCAATTTTAATCAGTAAACATCTGCCTTTTATTGCTTCCCAGATTGATGGAGATTCTAAGGGCCGATATGTCATTGTTACAGGTAAAATATATGACATGCCAGTTGTTTTAGTCAATGTTTATGCCCCTAACTGGGATGATGCTGCATTTTTCACGAATCTGTTTACTCGATTACCTGATTTAAATGAACATCATTTGATTATGGGTGGAGATATGAACTGCGTGTTGTCACCTAGATTAGACCGTAGTTCTGATAAAAGCGTACACATTTCTAAAGCTGCCCTTACAATTAAACTATTTCTGGACACCTATGGTATTGTTGATGTTTGGCGTGTCCTTAACCCCAATGCTCGCAGGTACTCCTTTTATTCGGCTGTTCATAAAACATTTTCACGTATTGATCATATTTTAATGGATAAGGGTTTGCTTCCTTTAGTTCAGGAATGTGATTATCATTCAATTGTAATATCTGATCATGCTCCTTTTAGATTGAAAATTAATTTACCAGTTATGACACCTGTTTATAGACCTTGGCGGCTTAACCCACTCCTACTTTCAGATAAAAGTTTTTTAGATTTTATAACATCACAGATTGATTTTTTTCTAGAAATTAATCAAACACCTAATATGTCATCATCGACAGTTTGGGAAGCACTTAAAGCATATTTAAGAGGTCAGATTATTTCCTACAGTGCACAGTTACGAAAAGTGAGGAATAAACGTATTAATGAATTGATTAAACAAATGGGGGACCTTGATTTACAGCTGGCAACATCCCCATCTGAAGATGGCATTAAGGAGCGCTTAATACTTTTTATTTATTAACTACACAAAAAGCAGAGTATCAGTTGGTAAGATCCTGCTATACATACTATGAGCATGGTGATAAAATGGGGAAGCTTCTTGCACATCAGCTTCGTAGGAAAGCAGCAAGTCACATCATTTCAGAGATTAAGGACGAATCTGGGGTTGGGGCAATTAGAGAAATTGAGGAAGCCATTAGAAGTATGCAAGGGGGGAAATCCCCTGGCCCAGATGGGTACCCAGCAGAATTTTTAAAGAAATTCTCTAATCAGCTGGCCCCTCTTTTAGCTGCTGTGTATAATGACTCTCTATCCGTTGGTTTGATGCCTGAAACAATGCGACAAGCTACTATATCACTTATTTACAAAAAGGGCAAAAACAAACAGGATTGTGGCTCTTATCGTCCTATTTCCCTTCTTAATGTAGATAATAAAATATTTGCTAAAATGATTGCTCGTCGCCTTGAAACTGTTCTCCCAACAATAATTTCACCAGATCAGACAGGTTTCATAAAAAAAGGATATTTCACCTTCAACATTAGGCGATTGTATAATATAATTTATAGTCCTTCTCCACATGATAAACCAGAAGTGGTCATATCTCTAGATGCAGAGAAGGCTTTTGATCGGGTGGAGTGGGATTTTTTGTTTTACACTCTTGAAGCATTTGGATTCGGGCCAAATATTATATCATGGATAAAGATCCTTTACAAATTGCCAATGGCAGCAGTTCGGACTAATAACAATATATCACCTTATTTTGCATTATCACGAGGGACGAGGCAGGGGTCACCATTGTCCCCCTTGCTTTTTAATAAGGACATTAAGGGAATTACGAGGGCAGAAGGGGAACACAAAGTTTCATTGTATGCAGATGACATGTTACTTTATTTGTCTGACGCTTCCATTTCTCTGCCTGTAGTGCTTAATCTCCTATCTGACTTTGGTAAAATCTCAGGGTATAAAGTAAACACACAAAAAAGTGAGCTGATGCCCATAAACTTAGCAGCAAGAGAGTCCTCATTTGTTTACACCCTGCCATTTAAAGTGTGTATGGAAAAAATCAAATACCTTGGTGTTTGGGTCACTCACAAATTTAAAGAACTTTTTTCAGCAAACTTTCCCCCCCTTGTATCCTCTCTTAAGGAAGATCTTGCTCGCTGGGATTTCTTACCCCTGTCTTTAGCAGGCAGAATAAATACAATAAAGATGAGCGTATTGCCCAAATTTCTCTATATATTTCAGTGCATACCAGTTTTTTTAACTTTTTTCATTTCCCTAGATAAAAAGATTTCCTCTTTTATTTGGAATAAAAAGAACCCACGTATACGTACCTCTATACTACAGAGACCTTGTGAGCAGGGTGGAATGGGACTGCCAAATATTCAGCTTTATTATTGGGCAGCAAATATCAAAATGATTTCGTATTGGATGGAACAAAGTGAAACAGTTTCTGCACCCGAGTGGCTAAAACTGGAAAAAGGGTCCTGTGAGAACACTTCACTGTGTGCCTTAATGTATTCTAGTTTGCCATGTTCAGAGCCTGTGACAAAATACACTTCAAATCCAGTGGTTATTCACTCATTAAAAATTTGGAAACAATTCAGACAGTTTAAGATAAATAATAAATTCTCATTGCTCACTCCCATTGTAAAGAATCATGTTTTTCTGCCATGCACAATTGATACTACATACAGTATTTGGTTTAATCAAGGGATCCGTTCATTTAAAGATATGTTCATAAATTATTCATTCACATCTTTTCAACAGATTGTTCAGACATTTAATATCTCCAGGACAAATTTTTTCAGATATTTACAGGTCCGTAGCTTTGTATCTTCGAATATAGGTCAATTTCCCTCACAGCCCCAAGATACACTTTTAGATTCAATTAAGGACATCACTTTATCCAAGAAGGGTAGGATAGGAGACATATATTCTTTATTAATGACAGAAAACATGACAAGTCTTGATCCCCTTAAGGATCAATGGGAGAAAGATCTAACTATAGAAATTACAGAGTCCATTTGGGCAAGGATAATGAAGGGGATACATTCATCTCCGATATGTATGAGACATAAAGTTTTGCAATTGAAAATCTTTCATCGACTGCACTGGACCAAAGTTAAGTTGTCCCATATTAATCTCAATATTGATACAACGTGTGACCGTTGTAAGCAGAACCAAGCCACTCTAATTCACATGCTATGGGGTTGCCCTACACTTTTAATTTTTTGGCAATCAATATTTGATATGCTTTCCATTATAATTGATAAGCAACTAGAATTGTCAGCCCCTCTTGCTTTATTTGGTGTGGTAACACAAAATCTTATTTTAAACAATAACAAATTAAGCCCTTTATCTTTTGCCACATTAGTAGCTAGAAGACAAACTCTGGTTAAATGGAAAGACTGCAACCCCCCAACATTTGCACAGTGGATAAGGGACATGGTGTATTTCATTCATTTGGAAAAGATTAGATATACAGTTAAGGGGTCAACAGAGAGATTCTCATTGATATGGCAATCTTTCCTTAGTCATGTTGAGTCTCTGAGTTCTGGAAGTTTTAAGCTCCAGTAGAATGATCAGGTTATGTTACTAGGAATTTTGGAAATAAATTGTTGAGAGAACTTTATGGTGCCTTAGGGGTGTCTTCCCTCCTGTATTGTTAGGGTACTGTTAGTCTATAGGAAATGTACTAAAATATACTGGGTTTTTTTGGCCCCTATCATTTTATCATTGTTTATCGTGTCATTATTATTTTTATTATTTTGTGTGTTTTGTTTCTTTGTCAGTGTGTATATAGTATTGGTGTGATTGTATAGATATGTAGATAAATATTAATGTAATTAGAGGCATAAACAAGTATGGTCTGCTGGGATTGTCAAATTTTATTTGTGAGGCACAAATGCTGTGCACACAGATACTATGCACATTTACGTATTTTATTCATTAGTTGTTAAATTTAACTTAAATCTATAAGTTTTATTATTTATTGGTTATTTATTTATTTATTTTTGTTTCTTAGTTTATATTTTCTTAGGGAAAGGGTGGGGGGTGCGTGGAAGTTTTAGGCATTGTTACAATTGTATTAACGTATTTGTAATTAAAAACCAATAAATAAACTTGGTTCAAAAAAAAAAAAAACATAATACAGTCCATATACAAAAATAGGGCATTCCCAAGGTTCCAGTTTCATGCTTGCAGTACTACAAGGTGTAACAGTAGTAAAAAAGTTAAAGACTGACCCACATTTTTAGTGTTGACTTACTGCTTATATTCAGTCTGACAGCTCTTGGATGGATGTGGTGCTCAGGATTAACTTAACCCACAGGCTATCGAGTCCACATCTAACGCGGTGGACAATGAGCTGGACATGAGTGGGTGAAATATAAGTAAAACACGGAGCCGGTATTGAGAGTAAACCTGAGGGCGTGGCTGAAGTTAGCTTCTTATTCCAATCTCCCGTTCCTGGCGCTTTGAATTTCACGTTCCACCTTAAATGGTGCCTCCGGCGCCGGAATGTAACTGCTGCACCATTTAAGGTGGAACGTGAAATTCAAAGCGCCAGAATGTAACTGCTGCACCATTTAAGGTGGAGCGGAAGATCCGAATTAGAAGCTAACTTTAGAAAGCAAACAAATTAGCAATTCCAGTAAATTGATAGCAAGTCTAGGTTGGCCACTAATACTGATATCAACGCTAATAACCGTGCTAATAATTTTTTTTCTGTGACATTTCTGCCCCTCAGTCTCAGAAGCTAAAGCTAACAGTAACGTTACCGTCTGGGGGGGAATGTCACGCGAGCGGTGAAGTTTTCCCAGTTTTCCAGTGACAATTACTTTCCAGACAGAAAGTTAGTCAGCTAACACACCGTAAAGTCCGTAGCCGAGCCGGATCCGTTTCGAACTGAAGTTGTGGCTCGACTTTGAGTTGTGTTTTCTTGACTCACCACTGCAAGTCCAAAACTGTGCAGCCCAAACTTCAGAATCCTCCTCGTTGTCAGGGAGACCGCAGCGGCTCTTCCCGCCAAGGCAGAAACGACGGTTTATTAGTTAGTGACATACATCCAAATCAGCGGCGACTACTCGACACAGACTCGCTCACAGACAAAACACGGAGTCCTCTCCGAGCGCTGTCCGTGCTCCCTAAACACATGGGAGTCACTTTCTGTCGTTTTGTTTCCCCACATTCTCCGTCTCCTGCCATTCACCTCCCTCTTAAAGGGAAAGCTCTTCGGAAAACCTGCTGGAAAGGGGCCACCAGCGCAGCTAGCATGCGGCTAACTTTTAGCGTGATACAACAGCACTGCTATTTTCCTGCTATTTTTATGAAAACAAGATTGTCACAACATTGTCACAGGGTCACTATTAAATAATTTTGTTTTACTGTATTATGACTACCTTTCATAGAGTTCCATGCAAATATAACAGAACGTAAGAAGGATTCTAAAAAGTTGTGAAAACGTCAAGACTTTCTGAGAAATTAAACTTCAACGTTGTGTAAATGTTATGTGCACCAAAACAATAGGTTGTCACAACATTGTCACAACGTAACTGTGTTTGCAGTGCCTTAAATCCATGTACAAGCCCCATACAACTCAAATATTGCCGCTGTCCAAAGACATACTATCTTCAAAATAGAAACTTTACAGAAGAGGCCAAAAACATTCCTAAGTCAATGGAACCAGAATTCTTTCCAGGCTAATTTGGAATTGGTCATTTCTATTGGTCCATTTATGATGAAACTTTCACATGATATAAAGGACAGCTGTTATATTCAAATAATATACAAAAATGGAAATCCACAAACAATTGAGATACATGTTTTACTTCGGAATGCAATGATTTGTTTGTAAGAAAACAAAACAAATATAGGCAAAATTCCTCTACAAACAGGCCACATTTGAGTTGTGGTGTGTTCCATTTGAACTAGGAAATAGGAATTTCTGAGTTCCCAGTACTGGAACGCCCTCACAAGTTGGTATTCCTACTCAAAAACTCAACAAGCCTGTCCTCAAAATCCAATATGGCGGCATCCAAGCTGTAAACTGTTGGACTGTTTATGGGCACTTATGAATATTTGTGTCTAGTTAAATCAGTCATACACGCTGCCCAAGTGCTGCCCAACTTCTATCTGTGGACATGTTTGGTGTTGAGATTCACCAAATACTATTCAATATATAGTTAACAACTTGTATTGCTAACATTGGCTAACAGCTAACCTGGCTAGTGATTAAACCCAAAACAGCTCAGACAACCGATGAACCATCAGTCCTACTGAAAAAAAGACAAGCAATAAAGTTTTCTCTCTTAAGTACTGTCACGCTTTCACTAAGATTGGAAAGGTAGAATTAAATATTAATGTCATACAATATAACTAACACTGTTTCTCGCTCTGCGGACAAAGGAAAGAGCAATCATTTAATACAGCCAGAATGGTAGTAAAAAGAATAAAGTAAAAAAAAAAAAAACGCTAGTAAAGGGATTTTAGGATTTTGTCTACTTTAATAAGAAATTAAAATTGAAATCTGCTTGGTTTATTAAACATATTTGGATGGTA
This sequence comes from Megaleporinus macrocephalus, assembly GCA_021613375.1. Classification (NCBI taxonomy): domain Eukaryota; kingdom Metazoa; phylum Chordata; class Actinopteri; order Characiformes; family Anostomidae; genus Megaleporinus; species Megaleporinus macrocephalus. The sequence continues at coordinate 36,284,945 of CM038728.1, read as the reverse complement.
TTGCACATATACACCATACTAGGACCTGTATGTCTTAACCATTTTCTCTTTAACCACTTTTCACAGCTGACACATCCAAAGAAGTGAGGTAGAACTCAGAAACAGGAACAGTGCCTTGTTCACACCGGTAAAAACTGAAATGTATTCATTAATAGGTATTGTGTGAGTTAATGGATTTAATCAGAGACTTTTCATTCCATTACAACAATAAGATATTTGTGATATTTCATTCCCTCACAACGAAAAAAAAAAAAACAGTGGTGTACTGCAATTAAAGGGGTACTGTGGAGTGCTGAATGATACTGAGTGATTAGAGCAAATCCTCAATTATAAATGTCCCCCTACTGCCTCATTAGACTTTGAGCCTCTTTAGAGGCCCAGCACCACTTGCTGAGCCCTTTTGCCCCACTTGGGACACGGGGGTGACATCTGCATGTGGAGGAGGGAGGGGGGACTCCACCAGAGTGAATTATCCAGGTGAAGGTGCCAGTTACCCTTCAAATCATTAGCGCCCCGGGGTTGTGTTACATCTCTTTCTCTCACTTTTTCCCTGCCGGTCTGTGCACGGCTAGCTGCAGCCTCGCAGGGCCCTGAGTCTAAAGCCATTGTGCCATTTCTAATCCCCTCTGTTCCTGCCTTTGTGTGGCCGCCCAGCAGGAAGTGGGAGCTGGGCAGACAACAATTAACAAAAGAGCTGTGAGGAATACAATTAGGCATCAATAAGAAACCACAGGCCTTTGTGCCTGTTTCCATGGCAATGGTCGACAACCACTATTCCAGGATTACGGAAGCTTTTTCCCCCCACTTCTTCACTCTCTCACTCTTTCTTTCTTTCTTTCTCTCTCTCTCTCTCCCTCTCTTTCTTTAGCTTTTTTCCCCT
>CM038728.1:36270818-36283066 GCA_021613375.1 Megaleporinus macrocephalus | reverse complement strand
GATTGTGTATTGATTGTGTATTGATTGTGTATTGATTGTGTATGATTGATTGTGTATTATTGTGTATTGATTGTGTATTGATTGTGTATTGATTGTGTATGATATATGTGAATGTAAATGTCTGCAGGTTCTGTGGGTTCTGTTGTCTTTAAGAACCTGCAGGGTCGTTGTTTTGTCGCACTGTGGAATGAAGGCAGTGACTCTGAACTGACTCTGAGTCTATGGCGTCTGATCCATGTAGGATTTCCAGCCGTATTCAGGAACTGTGGATGAATTAACATAATCCTACATAATATTAGCATATTTAGAACTTGGTTGCAAATCCTTTTAATTAATGCCTCGAGGCTGTGACCCATAGACACCTCCATAGCCGCACCGGTAATTGGACGGTTGTTTTTTGGCCAGCTGTACGTCGCCGCTGCTTTTCATTAGTTCATGTGCAGCAGAGCTAAAGGTCTAGAGCTCATTCTACATGTGGCATTTACACCTGGAGTAGGTTACCATGGTTTAGAAAAATCTCAATGCTAGTGAAAACCACAGCTGAGGACTGGACACTGACCACAGATATGTTAGCTGAACCAAAATCAGCTGTCTGGTATGGTGAAGTAAAGCACTGGTACGGAGAAGTGAAGTGCTGGTATGGTGAAGTAAAGCACTGGTATGGTGTAGTGAAGTGCTGGTATGGTGAAGTGAAATGCTGGTATGGTGTAGTGAAGTGCTGGTATGGTCGTATGGTGAAGTGCTGATATGGTGGTATAGTGAAGTACTGGTATGGTGGTATGGTGAGGTGAAGTGTAGGTATGGTGAAGTGCTGGTATAGTGGTATGGTAAAGTGAAGTGGCGGTATGGTGGTATGGTGAGGTGAAGTGCTAGTATGGTGACGTGCTGGTATGGTGTAGTGAAGTGCTGGTATGGTGGTATGGTGAAGTGCTGGTATGGTGACATGCTGGTATGGTGTAATGAAGTGTTGGTATGGTGTAGTGAAGTGCTGGTATGGTGAAGTGCTGGTATAGTGGTATGGTAAAGTGAAGTGGCGGTATGGTGAGGTGAAGTGCTAGTATGGTGACGTGCTGGTATGGTGTAGTGAAGTGTTGGTATGGTGAAGTGCTGGTATGGTGGTATGGTGAAATACTGGTATGGTGTAGTAAAGTACTGGTATGGTGAAGTGAAGTGGTGATATGGTGAAGTGCTGGTATGGTGGTATAGTGAAGTGCTGGTATGGTGAAGTGTTAGTATGGTGGTATGGTGAAGTAAAGTGCTGGTATGGTGTAGTGAAGTGCTGGTATGGCGGTATGGTGAAGTGTTGGTATGGTGGTATAGTGAAGTGCTGGTATGGTGAAGTGAAGTGGTGGTATGGTGAAGTGTTAGTATGGTGGTATGGTGAAGTAAAGTGCTGGTATGGCGGTATGGTGAAGTGCTGGTATGGTGGTATGGTGAAGTGAACTGAGGCCTTTGCATGCTAACAGGTCAGAGCATTGAGCCTAGTCTTTCAGTAGAAATGGTTCTACACAGTACCAGAAAGACGGTTCTGTGACGTGTAAACTTGAGAGAACCCTTTTTAGAAGGTTCTGTTTCATGTCTTATCACAGTGAGGAATAAATAAATGTGACAGGCCTGTGGAGACGCTGCGGTTGAGCTGTTGAGGTGAAATAACTGCACTTGGTTTTTTTTTTAGACTTCTCCACATTTTTACACGCATGTGTTATTTTTAGCGACTGTAAGCTAACCAGGACTTTCCGCAGCAGCTGCTTCCCAGCTCGCCCCAGATCCTCAGAAATCCCACAGCTTCTGCTCTTCATGGCTCTTAAATCCTGGACACGTCTCTGGATCTGTTCGGCAGTTTTGCTTTTCTCCTCTGATTGAACGTTTTGATCTTCTGAAACTGAACTGTCGTCTCCCGTCTGGTTGCCGGGTTGTTTTCTGTTGCTAAGCTGATTGTTGTGTCCTTGCTTTTTAACAAAAGTGTTGATTCTGGCGCTCGTAGTGTCTCTGATTGGCTTGTGTGACGTTCCAGCTCCTGTGTTTGCTCTGCTTTACTGTCAGTAACTCTTCTTTAGTCCTCGTGTTAGGAGACCACAGCAGCAGCAGCAGACTCACAGTGCAGCTGTTTATTAGCTCTCTTCTACATTAGTTAATGATGCGCTGACATAAGCTGGACCAGAAGACAACTGAGCAGCCAACTGTTCAATAACTGGCTGGACGCTGGTGAAGTCTGTTGGTTTCAGACAGTCAAAAGCAGAAGTTTTACTAAATAACAAAAAGCATCTACTGGTGCAGCCATGTGTACAGCAGAACCTTCAGATAAACGCTTCCCAGTAAATTACCACAAAAGCCATGCTGCTAATTTCCATTAGCTCCTCTATGTGCTGTGTTAGCTTCAAGCTGACGGCACTACATTTGTTCCCAGACACGCTACAAACCACATGTTCTTTACTTTTATATCACACTTTAGGAGTGAATCTTCATCACAGGAGCAGTGTGTAAGATTATTAGTCTAAACATTCCCAAATGAATGAACAATAACTGAATGTAAAAATTAACCGCTTTGATGTTTTTATAGTTCACAGACCTCTGTGTTACAGACATATCTACAAAATTAGCAGGCTAACTAGCTAGCATTAGCCTGTCGTGACTTGTATAATACCACTTTGTACCTGAAGAGGTAATAGTGAGTCACTGTAGTACCATTTTGTACCTGAAGAGGTGATAGTGAGTCACTGTAGTACCACTTTGCACCTGAAGAGGTGATAGTGAGTCACTGTAGTACCACTTTGTACCTGAAGAGGTGATAGTGAGTCACTGTAGCACCACTTTGTACCTGAAGAGGTGATAGTGAGTCACTGTAGCACCACTTTGTACCTGAAGAGGTGATAGTGAGTCACTGTAGTACCACTTTGTACCTGAAGAGGTGATAGTGAGTCACTGTAGCACCACTTTGTACCTGAGGAGGTGATAGTGAGTCACTGTAGTACCACTTTGTACCTGAAGAGGTGATAGTGAGTCACTGTAGTACCACTTTGTTCCTGAAGAAGTGATAGTGAGTCACTGTAGTACCACTTTGTACCTGAAGAGGTGATAGTGAGTCACTGTAGTACCACTTTGTACCTGAAGAGGTGATAGTGAGTCACTGTAGTACCACTTTGTTCCTGAAGAGGTGATAGTGAGTCACTGTAGTACCACTTTGTTCCTGAAGAGGTGATAGTGAGTCACTGTAGTACCACTTTGTTCCTGAAGAGGTGATAGTGAGTCACTGTAGTAGTCAAGTCAATTTTATTTATATAGCGCTTTTTACAACGATGTTGTCTCAAAGCAGCTTTACAGAGTTTTGAAAACAGTTATAACATATACCCCCCAGTGAGCAAACCAGAGGCAATAGTGGCAAGAACACCTCCCTCAACTGGAGGAAGAAACCTTGGGAGGAACCAGACTCACAAGGGGAGACCCATCCTCCTCTGGTCAACAGTATTTACAGTTTGAACTAAATACCAAAGAAAGGAGCCTCTGTTTGAAATCTGGATAGCAAAGCTTTAGAAGCTGCACAGATAGAGGCAGTGTATGACTGAGGCAGTCTCTGACTGAGGCAGTCTCTGGCTGAGTCTTTATGTAAAGTGGGCGGAGCTGAAACAGTCCCATCCTATCTTAGTGCTGGTGCATCTGGATGGCACAGTGATGTAACTGAGGGTGTAGTAGTAATGGACAGGTGAGCTGGCTGGTGATGGTGGGGAGGTGAGCTGGCTGGTGATGGTGAGGAGGTGAGCTGGCTGGTGATGGTGAGGAGGTGAGCTGGCTGGTGATGGTGAGGAGGTGAGCTGGCTGGTGATGGTGGGGAGGTGAGCTGGCTGGTGATGGTGAGGAAGTGAGCTGGCTGGTGATGGTGGGGTGATGGCCCGATGATCAGTCCTTCAACAGCGTTCAACAGACGGGAGGACAGTCATTTCCTCAGGAGGAGTAAAGAGAGAGAGTGAGTTGGGCTCGGAAGTGAGACTGTAGAGAATATGAATTTTCAGAATTTTAGAGTGCGGCTGGCGACTCCGGCAGATCTAACTATAACAGCCTAAACTAAAAGGAGAGAACCAGAAGGTAACATGGACATGAGACCACCCTGAGACACTGGGGTCCCCCCACTCCACCATCAACAAACCTGTGTGATCACGTGAAGTGGTGGAACAACAGCACCAACATCTCAGTTTACCATCAACCTCTGTGTCCAAGAACCCCCAGATCTCCTGCCTTTATCTAAAAGAGAAGATTAATTACCAAAAAATACACTAAACCAGTCTGAGTTCAGTCTAGACTTAAATATTGAGACAGTATCCGAACATTAACTGGGAGATTATTCCACAATTTTTGGGCTTTGTAGGAAAAAGCATCCTGTGAACTGAGTGAACGTAGCAGTTCATAATAGGAAATAAGATCTTGCAGGTACTCTGGTGTGAGAGTGTGCAGGTGCTCCGGTGTGAGAGTGTGCAGGTACTCCGGTGTGAGAGGGTGCAGGTACTCCGGTGTGAGAGCGTGCAGGTACTCCGGTGTGAGAGCGTGCAGGTACTCTGGTGTGAGAGTGTGCAGGTTTTATTCGTCAGTAATAGAATTTTATAGTGGATACGGAATTTAACAGGAAGCCAGTGTAGCTGATTAAACTGGACTGATGATGGAAGGTTCTGGTTTTAGTTAGTACTCTAGCTGCAGCGTTCTGAACTAACTGAAGTTTATTCAGGTTCCTGCTGGAGCATCCTGACAATAATTCAGTACAGTAATCTAGCCTTGAAGTTATAAAGACATGTACTAACTTTTCAGCATCAGACACAGATAACACATTTCTTAACTTTGAAATGTTTCGTAGGTGAAGAAACACTGTTCTTGTAATGTTACCTACGTGTTGATTAAATGTCAGATCTGAGTCAAACACACCGAGATTTATAACTACTGAACCAGAAACTACTGAACCAGAAACTACTGAACCAGGAACTACTGAACCAGAAACTACTGAACCAGAAACTACTGAACCAGAAACTACAGAGAAATCAGCAAGATTAACATTAAATCTGAACATTTAGTCCGAGCAGCCTTTGGGTCGAGGAGGAGAACTTCCGTTTTGTCTGGGTTCAAAAGAAGGAAGTTCTGTAGCATCCAAAGTCTAATATCTCTTACACAATCTTCTATCTTATCTAATCTGGATTTATCATCTGGTCTGATATGTACAGTTGTGTATCATCGGCATAACAGAGGAAACTGATTCCATGTTTATTTATAACTGAGCCTAATGGTAGCATATATAGTGTAAATAACAGAGGACCTAAAACAGAACCTTGTGGAACTCCATATTTCACTCTTGTATAATTAGACGATACATTATTTATCTTTACAAACTGAAAGCGATCACTAAGGTAAGATGTGAACCAGGATAACGCTGTTCCTGTGATTCCAACTATATTTTTTAGTCTGTCCAAAAGAATAGTGTGATCTATAGTGTAAAAGCTGCACTTAGATCGAGTAACACCAGTAGAGATACGTGGTCCTGATCAGAGACAAGAAGAAGATCATTTGTTATCTTAACTAAAGCTGTCTCTGTGCTGTGGTGGGTCTAAAACCAGATTGGAATTTTTCATATATGTTGTTCTTATGTAGATGAGGACAGAGTTGTCGAGCTACAGCCTTTTCTAAAATCTTAGAGATAAAAGGTAAATTGGAAATGGGTCTATAACTGGACAGTTCTCTGGGGTCAAGATTTGGCTTCTTTATCAAGGGTTTTATCACAGCTAGTTTAAAAGACTTAGGTACATGACCCAGACTAAGAGAAGAGTTGATGATAGTTAAGGTTTAATAATAGCTGGTAATACTTGTTTTAATAGTTTGTTGGAATCATATCGAGTGAACATGTAGTAGAATTTGAAGAAGAGATTAGTTTTTCTAGTTCTGTCTGCTGTAGTGGAGAAAATGTTTCTAGTGTTTCTTCTAAAACCACATTTTGTGCTGTTTGAGTCAAACCGGATGAAGGATAAGTTACTCGTATTGGTAGAACTTTTTGTCTAATATTCTCAATTTTGTTATTGAAAAAGTTCATGAAATTATTGCTGCTGTGGTTGGCGGGTATTTGAGGTTCAGATCCTGATTTTTGGTAAGTTTTGCGATGGTGCTAAATAAAACTCTAGGATTGTTTTTGTTGTGTTGGTGAGTGTGGACAGGTATGCTGAGTGTGTGTTGGTGAGTGTGGACAGGTATGCTGAGTGTGTGTTGGTGAGTGTGGACAGGTATGCTGAGTGTGTGTTGGTGAGTGAGGACAGGTATACTGAGTGTGTGTTGGTGAGTGTGGACAGGTATGCTGAGTGTGTGTTGGTGAGTGAGGACAGGTATGCTGAGTGTGTGTTGGTGAGTGTGGACAGGTATGCTGAGTGTGTGTTGGTGAGTGAGGACAGGTATGCTGAGTGTGTGTTGGTGAGTGTGGACAGGTATGCTGAGTGTGTGTTGGTGAGTGTGGACACGTATACTGAGTGTGTGTTGGTGAGTGTGGACAGGTATACTGAGTGTGTGTTGGTGAGTGAGGACAGGTATACTGAGTGTGTGTTGGTGAGTGTGGACAGGTATGCTGAGTGTGTGTTGGTGAGAGAGGACAGGTATGCTGGGTGTGTGTTGGTGAGAGAGGACAGGTATGCTGAGTGTGTGTTGGTGAGAGAGGACAGGTATGCTGAGTGTGTGTTGATGAGTGTGGACAGGTATGCTGAGTGTGTGTTGGTGAGTGTGGACAGGTATGCTGAGTGTGTTTTAATAAGTGTCTTTCTGTAACTGCTAAGGCTGTCCTTCCAAGCAGAGTGAGATACCTCCAGCTTGGTCACTCTCAATTAGTGCTCTAATTTCTGTACTGTGTGTTTAAAGGTGTGTATTTGTTGTACGGAGCTTTTTCTGTTGCATCTTTTTTATTTTTATTGGTGGAACATTGTCTAAAGTTAATGGGAGTGTATTTTCTAGGCAGTCAGTTAGTGTGTGTAGCTCTGGTGGGTCTGAAGGAGAAGCTGTAGTTGATGATCTGGAAGGTAATAAAGTGCTGAGATGTATTTGGTATTATTGAACGTTTCATGTGATAACAGGGTGATACATAAATATTCACTAAGACTCAATTCATATGAAATTAGGTAGTGATCTGAAACTACTGAAGTCTGTGAACGAACAGTAAGATTATGTATATCAACACCTAAAGTCAAAACTAGATCTAGTGTGTGATTACAGGAGTGTGTAGTTAGAGTCAGAACTAGATCTAGTGTGTGATTACAGGAATGTGTAGTTAGAGTCAAAACTAGATCTAGTGTGTGATTACAGGAATGTGTAGTTAGTCAGAACTAGATCTAGTGTGTGATTACAGGAATGTGTAGTTAGAGTCAGAACTAGATCTAGTGTGTGATTACAGGAATGTGTAGTTAGAGTCAGAACTAGATCTAGTGTGTGATTACAGGAATGTGTAGTTAGAGTCAGAACTAGATCTAGTGTGTGATTACAGGAATGTGTAGTTAGAGTCAGAACTAGATCTAGTGTGTGATTACAGGAATGTGTAGTTAGAGTCAGAACTAGATCTAGTGTGTGATTACAGGAATGTGTAGTTAGAGTCAGAACTAGATCTAGTGTGTGATTACAGGAATGTGTAGTTAGTCAGAACTAGATCTAGTGTGTGATTACAGGAATGTGTAGTTAGAGTCAGAACTAGATCTAGTGTGTGATTACAGGAATGTGTAGTTAGAGTCAGAACTAGATCTAGTGTGTGATTACAGGAATGTGTAGTTAGAGTCAGAACTAGATCTAGTGTGTGATTACAGGAATGTGTAGTTAGAGTCAGAACTAGATCTAGTGTGTGATTACAGGAATGTGTAGTTAGTCAGAACTAGATCTAGTGTGTGATTACAGGAATGTGTAGTTAGAGTCAGAACTAGATCTAGTGTGTGATTACAGGAATGTGTAGTTAGTGTCAGAACTAGATCTAGTGTGTGATTACAGGAATGTGTAGTTAGAGTCAGAACTAGATCTAGTGTGTGATTACAGGAATGTGTAGTTAGAGTCAGAACTAGATCTAGTGTGTGATTACAGGAATGTGTAGTTAGAGTCAGAACTAGATCTAGTGTGTGATTACAGGAATGTGTAGTTAGAGTCAGAACTAGATCTAGTGTGTGATTACAGGAATGTGTAGGTCCTATAACATTCTGAGTGAGACCTACAGAGTCTAAGATGAGAAAGTCTTTTTTAATGGATCTGCTGAGTTTTCAAAGTGAATATTAAAATCTCCTGCAGTTATTAGTTTTCAGCGCTCACTGCTAGATCTGCAACAAAGTCACTGAATTCTTTTAAGAACTCAGAATAAGGTCCTGGTGGTCCTGGTGGTCTATAAATGCTGATTAGGGTGAGTACACTTCTATTAGTGGTCGGATTGGTGATGTTTATGAGAAGAATTTCAAAAGAATTGAAAGTGAGATTGTGTTTCTGACTCATGTCTAATGAATTTTTATGAATGACACATATACCCCCTCCTTTACCGGACAGTCTGGGGCTGTACATACTTATAGCCTATGGGAGCTTCATTTAATGCCAAATATTCCTCAGGTTTAATCCATGTTTCTACGAGACATAACACATCACTTTTATGATACGTTATTGTATCATTTACAATGACAGCCTTAGAGTTCAGTGATCTTATATTAAATAAACCAAACCTTCATTCAGAAACACTGCAGCTAGACACTGGATCTAATATTCTTATATTAACTAAGTTATTTAAACAAACTGATTGAGATTTTCTAAGTTTTTGTTTAATTCGGGGCAGTGAAACAGTCTCAGTATAGTTGTTGCTAGGTGACGTCTCTAGGCAGCGAGCAGACGGTGGGTTTAGCCTGTTTGTCTGCTGCCTGGTCTCGGCTCTGGACAGTCAGCAACTACCTCCGCTGCTCTGAGACTAACTAACAGGCTATGGGCTATGCTGCACGATAGCAGAGCGGCACCCTCCCGCGTGGGGTGGACACCGTCCCGCCCTACGAGACCAGACTTCCCCTCAAAGTTGGACCAATTGTCTATGAAGCCCACATGATTTTCTGTACACCACTTGGACATCCAGCAGTGTAGCGTCCAAAGCCTGCTGTAAGCTTCAGCACCCTGCCGTCCTGGAACAGGGCCAGAGCATATAACGGCATCGGACATCGTATGGGCTATTTTGATCACCTCTTAAATATTATTATTAATATTATTATTAATATTATTATTAATATTACTCTTAGTGACCTCAGACTGCCGCATACGGATATCGTTACCACCTACGTGAATCACTATCCTCGAATATCTATTCTTTGCTAACACCCTAAGGTTGCTGCTGATGTCCGGCTCCTGGTAAGCAGATAACTCGAGCTGCTGGTGCCCCTAAAGGAGTAGCTAATTTCACGTGTCGTACAATAGAGCTTCCTATAACCAGAGTACCTTTGACAGACTCCTCGGTGGGTGTTTCACCGAGAGGAGAATATCTGTTTGACACGCGAATAGGTGCGTGGTGCACAGGTGGGCTAGCCTTAGCTTTGGCCTCAGCGTTAGCTTTAGCGTCAGCTTTAGCTTTGTTACTATGCCGCCGAACCGTCACCCATTCGCCCTGCTGCAAGGGCTCTACAGCCGGAGTCGCTGGGACTCTAACTCTCCCTAAGGCACCCGGGGTGAACTCTGAACTCTGCTCTCTATCCCTGATTAAACCCCGAATGCGCACCTCTAACTGGTTCACCTTCTCCACCAGAGTAGAAATGAGCTGGCACTTCTCACAAACTAACCCACTATTATTATCACTAGTGGTGGAGAGAGGACTAGCACTATACACTCCACACTCCACACAAGCAAACGCAGCCATAGTACAAGAAAGTGGTACTTACTGTTTTCAGTTGATTTAAAATCTTACCACCAACTTTTGCTTGAAAGCTAAACTGCAGTCTCCTCTCTCTGTGGTATGTAGTCCTGTGAAAAAAGTTTGTAAGAGTCTACAGATGGTTAATATACAATAAAACAGATTAATAAAACACAGAAGCTGTATGTTTCCCGCAAACACTCAGGATGAAACTAGCAGATCACAGAGCCACCGATCACAGGTTCCTCCGTAGTACCACTTTGTACCGGAAGAGGTGTTAGTGAGTCACTGTAGTACCACTTTGTACCTGAAGAGGTGATAGTGAGTCACTGTAATACCACTTTGTACCTGAAGAGGTGATATTGAGTCACTGTAGTACCACTTTGTACCTGAAGAGGTGATAGTGAGTCACTGTAATACCACTTTGTACCTGAAGAGGTGATAGTGAGTCACTGTAGTACCACTTTTTACCTGAAGAGGTGATAGTGAGTCACTGTAGTACCACTTTTTACCTAAAGAGGTGATAGTGAGTCTGTATTGTGGAGTGGAATCAGTCCAGCATGTGAGGATGAGGAAGTAGTGCTGCTGCGCCAACGCCATATTTTGACCTCTGGTCAGTCGTGGTGAAGGTGCTTCAGAGTGTTCGGAGTGTTCGGAGAGAGAATAAAGCTGCTGTAAACAGTAAGGGGCCGGGACCCCCAGCACCAGGAGGCGCTTCACACACTGATCATAATAAACCTTTACTCTTTAATGATGATGTTTATTGTATTGAGTCTGTTTTAGATGCTAAGACTTCCTCTTTGGTTCTTCGGTTAAGTGCAGGTTTTGTTTCTAGAGATCAGGTTCTGTTTGTAGAGGGCAGGTTCTGTTTGTAGAATTGAGGTTCTGTTTGTAGAATTCAGGTTCTGTTTGGCGATGTTTCGGTCAGCTCTGGGCAGAATCTTGCACTTCAGTGAATTTGGAACTGGAACATGATGGCAGGTCCGGATTAGAAAGTTCTCCGGTTGTTTTCTGGTTTGGAGCAGAGTTTCAGGCCTGATAGAAGTTCTCCAACACAGAGTGCTGTAGGTACTGAACACTGTACCATGTGTGATAAAGCTCAGCAGCTGCTAATTATAGTTTATCAGTGTGCGGTGAGCTCGGCATTCAATAATGGAGAGTTTGGATAGTTTGGTGATGGAGAGTTTAGATAGTTTGGTGGTGGAGAGTTTGGATAGTTTGGTGATGGAGAGTTTGGATAGTTTGGTGATGGAGAGTTTGGATAGTTTGGTGGTGGAGAGTTTGGATAGTTTGGTGGTGGAGAGTTTGGATAGTTTGGTGATGGAGAGTTTAGATAGTTTGGTGGTGGAGAGTTTGGATAGTTTGGTGATGGAGAGTTTGGATAGTTTGGTGATGGAGAGTTTAGATAGTTTGGTGGTGGAGAGTTTAGATAGTTTGGTGGTGGAGAGTTTGGATAGTTTGGTGATGGAGAGTTTGGATAGTTTGGTGAAGGAGAGTTTAGATAGTTTGGTGGTGGAGAGTTTAGATTGGTGGTGGAGAATTTGGATAGTTTGGTGGTGGAGAGTTTGGATAGTTTGGTGGTGGAGAGTTTGGATAGTTTGGTGGTGGAGAGTTTGGATAGTTTGGTGATGGAGAGTTTGGATAGTTTGGTGGTGGAGAGTTTGGATAGTTTGGTGGTGGAGAGTTTGGATAGTTTGGTGGTGGAGAGTTTGGATAGTTTGGTGATGGAGAGTTTGGATAGTTTGGTGGTGAAGAGTTTGGATAGTTTGGTGGTGAAGAGTTTGGATAGTATGGTGGTGGAGAGTTTGGATAGTTTGGTGATGGAGAGTTTGGTGGTGGAGGTCTTGGATAGTTTGGTGATGGAAAGTTTGGATAGTTTGGTGGTGGAGAGTTTGGATAGTTTAGTAATGGAGAGATTGGATAGTCTGGTGGTGGAGAGTTGGATAGTTTGTTGATGGAGAGTTTGGATAATTTGGTGATGGAGAGTTTGGATAGTTTGGTGGTGGAGAGTTTGGATAGTTTGGTGATGGAGAGTTTAGATAGTTTGGTGGTGGAGAGTTTAGATAGTTTGGTGGTGGAGAGTTTGGATAGTTTGGTGATGGAGAGTTTGGATAGTTTGGTGAAGGAGAGTTTAGATAGTTTGGTGGTGGAGAGTTTAGATTGGTGGTGGAGAATTTGGATAGTTTGGTGGTGGAGAGTTTGGATAGTTTGGTGGTGGAGAGTTTGGATAGTTTGGTGGTGGAGAGTTTGGATAGTTTGGTGATGGAGAGTTTGGATAGTTTGGTGGTGGAGAGTTTGGATAGTTTGGTGGTGGAGAGTTTGGATAGTTTGGTGGTGGAGAGTTTGGATAGTTTGGTGATGGAGAGTTTGGATAGTTTGGTGGTGAAGAGTTTGG
>CM038728.1:36258733-36269818 GCA_021613375.1 Megaleporinus macrocephalus | reverse complement strand
CTGTGCTGCAGGACTTGTCTCACTCTGTGCTGCGGGACTTGTCCCACTCTGTATGACAGGACTCATCTCGCTCTGTGCTGTAGGAGTTGTCCCACTCTGTGCTGCAGGACTTGTCCCGCTCTCCAGGACCATGCCAGTGCCGGTGTCCTGGGTGAGAAGTGATTCTGGCTCACATTTGGCTCCTGTGGATTGTGAACTTGCCAAAGCAACTGAGTCCATCTGCTGCAGGCCCGGCTCCAAGTCCTCCATGACAGGCATGAGCTGCTGAGAGGGTCGCGGTGGTCCCTCAGGGACATCGGCCCTCCTTCGCTTCTCTTCCAGCTCCTCTTGTGCAGAACAGTGCAGAGACGGTTGCGCTTGGACTTCTGTCCTCCTGACATAGACACAGAAATCTGATTAGCAGTTCAATAGCAGCTTTACTCAACAACTCCAAACCCTGTCCTCATCATCTCCAAACACTGTCCTCAACACCTCCAATCACTGTCCTCATCACCTCCAAACTTCACCTTCTCCATTCCTGTTTATTTTATTTTCATATATTTTATATATTTATGTTTATTTTATTTATTTAAGTACTGCTGTCTGGGTAAAACTGGGTCCTTGGGTACCACAATTTCGTTCCACCCCATGTACCACATGTGATGCGAATGACAATAAAGTCTCCTTGAATCCTTGAATCCTTGAATCCTTGAAACTCTGTCCTCAACACCTCCAAGCACTGTCCTCATCATCTCTAAACACTGTCCTCAACACCTCCAAGCACTGTCCTCATCTTCTCCAAACACTGTCCTCAACACCTCCAATCACTGTCCTCATCACCTCCAAACCCTGTCCTCAACACCTCCAAGCACTGTCCTCATCATCTCCAAACACTGTCCTCAACACCTCCAAGCACTGTCCTCGTCTTCTCCAAACACTGTCCTCAACACCTTCAAGCACTGTCCTCATCATCTCCAAACACTGTCCTCAACACCTCCAAAGCCTGTCCTCATCATCTCCAAACACTGTCCTCAACACCTCCAAACCCTGTCCTCATCATCTCCAAATACTGTCCTCAACACCTCCAAACACTGTCTTCAACACCTCCAAACCCTGTCCTCATCATCTCCAAATACTGTCCTCAACACCTCCAAACACTGTCCTCAACACCTCCAAACCCGGTCCTCATCATCTTCAAACCCTGTCCTCAACACCTCCAAACCCTGTCCTCATCAGCTCTCAACACCATCCCCATCCTCTTAACACTGTCCTCATCATCTCTCAACACATCCTCATCATCTCCCAACACCGTCCTCATCATCTCCCAACACGCTCTCATCATCTCTTAATACGTCCTCATCATCTCTTAATATGTCCTTATCCTCTCAACACCATCCTCATCATCTCTCAACACGTCCTCATCATCTTCCAACACTGTCCCAGTCATCCTCCAAAACATCCTCATGCTCTTAACACCGTCCTCATCATCTCCCAACACGTCCTCATCATCTCTCAACACCATCCTCATCATCTTCTAAATCCGTCCTCATCATCTCCCAACACTGTCCTCATCTTCTTAACACCGTCCTCATCAGCTCTTAACACCGCCCTCATCCTCTTAACACCGTCCTCATCCCCCTAACACTTTCCTTATCATCTCCCAATACCGTCCTCATCCTCTCAACACTATCCTCATCCTCTTAACACTGTCCTCATCCTCTCAAAATCGTCCTCATCCTCTTAACACGGTCCTCATCCTCTCAACACTGTCCTCCTCCTCTTAACACCGTCCTTATCTTCTCAACATCGTCCTCATCCTCTTAACATGATCCTCATCCTTTCAACATCGTCCTCATCTTCTTAACACTGTCTTCATTAAGTTAATTACAGAAAATCTAATTACGACGTAATCAGCACGTAAACTAGCTTAAACCAACCACACACAGAACCCACATACTCACCGTCTTAACATTGTCCTCATTGTCTCTCAACACACACAGAACCCACATACTCACCGTCTTAACATTGTCCTCATTGTCTCTCAACACACACAGAACCCACATACTATTAAACAAAGATTCTTTGCAGTGATAGAAGAACCATTTTTGTTTCCATTTATTAAAAATCTTTCTCATTTCTTGAGGAATTTAAAAGTGAGACAAATCCCAAACTGTACATCCCCTGAACCTCAAACTCTGTTCTTCAGATCCAAATCCTGCTTTTACAAAAGAGGGAGGATAAACGGGCTGAGCTCCAAATACTACACTGTTACGTAACAGACTGATTAATATTTACACCCCCGACATTTACACACAACCACAACACCAACCAGCAACCAGAACATTTACACACAACCACAACACCAACCAGAACATTTACACACAACCACAACACCAACCAGCAACCAGAACATTTACACACAACCACAACACCAACCAGAACATTTACACACAACCACAACACCAACCAGCAACCAGAACATTTACACACAACCACAACACCAACCAGCAACCAGAACATTTACACACAACCACAACACCAACCAGCAACCAGAACATTTACACACAACCACAACACCAACCAGCAACCAGAACATTTACACACAACCACAACACCAACCAGCAACCAGAACATTTACACACAAACACAACACCAACCAGCAACCAGAACATTTACACACCACCACAACACCAACCAGCAACCAGAACATTTACACACAACCACAACACCAACCAGCAACCTGAACATTTACACACAACCACAACACCAACCAGAACATTTACACACAACCACAACACCAACCAGCAACCTGAACATCTACACACAACCACAACACCAACCGGCAACCAGAACATTTACACACAACCACAACACCAACCAGAACATTTACACACAACCACAACACCAACCAGAACATTTACACACAACCACAACACCAACCAGCAACCAGAACATTTACACACAACCACAACACCAACCAGTAACCAGAACGGTGGTGGAGAAATCCAGAGTTCCAGGCTGTGAAGGGAACGTCTCCACTTTTCATTTCTTCCCAACAAACAACCCAACTGTCAGAGCTCCATGTTGATCTTTAAACCAGCCTGAAGTTCCTCTTCTCCACATTCTTCATCTAATGTTCCACCTTAAACACTGCAGCTCCTACAGACGCCAGAATGGAACCGCAGCACAGTTTAAGGTGGAACGGAGAATTCCCAAAACCAGCTGCTGAACTTCCAACATCTTTAACAGAATCCTGAACAACTTTAACTCTGCAGTCTGTACGTTTCACTCCGGACAGTTTCTCCAACACTCGGACACCATGGAGCAGCTTCAGCTCAGCGTTCAACACTGAAGAGACTGAAGAGACGAGCAGCTCCACCTTTATTAGCACCACGACCCCAACAGTGACTGGAAGTAGCAGCCATGCTGTGTGAGTGGATCACTGTGTGCTGGTTGACTACTTTGATCTATCAGTGATTTTAAAGCCTGTGTTGATCTTAAAGCTGAGACTTGAACAGTTTTAGTGAAATATGAGAAACACGGTGAAGCTGAAGGTCTGGAATCAGGACCCGCGTAAACGTGCCTCTCGATCTTTTGTCTGAGGACGCTTTGTTGTGCTGTATCACTGACGAGCTCCGGTAACGGAGTAAATGAGCAGCGCGGCTCTTCAGAGCCTTTCATTCCAAACATGAAAAGACCAGCTTCACCGCTCCGGCTATAGAACGCAGCCACACTACCGCAGGGAGTGTTCTTCACATGCGGGGTCTAATAACGAGCTGCTGCGCCACCGTCCTACACGCCCGTGCTCGCTCGTAGTTTAAGAGCGTGTCCTTCAAACTCCTCGTCAGGATGAATGATTCTCCTGCAGCAGTTTAATTAGAACGTTGTGAACGAGGTAAACAGGAGGCGGCTGAAGTGACAGCCCCCCGCTCCGGTGTGTGCTGACAGTCCTGTTCGCTGGGAATGACCTTGGGCGCAAGCGTGGAGGACGCGCTACGGTGTGGGCGCTTTGCGGTTGCTATGCTATTACGGAGCACAGATAACGCTGAAGATCTTCATATGGACCTCGCTGTAAGCTTCTGCCGCTTTCTCTAGTAATCAGAGCTCAAACTTTCATCCTCCAAAAACTACGACTACGAGGAAACTTCAAACGCTCACCGTGCTCTCCTGATCAGGATCTAAACGCCCGCTAGAACATGCTGTATTAGCATTCTGCACTACTGGATCTTAAGACGGTTCTGAGAAGAGCTTCTCCATGCTGAAAGAAGAAACAGGAGAAGAACGATTTACTGACAACTACACTTTAATTGAGACAGACTGTTCATCAGCTGATCAGAAGTTGAAGACCACCGCCCAAAAACACCTGAAACCCCTCGAAACAGACATCAAAGTGTCAAACGAGGACTCAGTTATGAGGAGCTCCACCACTCTTCTTCTTGATCACTTCAATCAATCGTTCAGGCGTGCTTAGTGTAAGTGTTTCCAGGAGGCTGGTGGGACGTTGCTCCAAGTGTTGAAGATGGCTTCAATAAGGGCGTCCACCGTCTGGAGCTGATGTCCATTTTTGTAAACTTCCCTCGCCGTCCGTCCCCAAATCTCCTCAGTCGGGTTTAGCCCAGGGGAACGCAGGACGGTCCAGAAGAGTGACGTTATACTCCTGAGGAAGTCCTCGGTCAGGTGGGCATTGTGAACTGCAGCACTGTCCTGCTGACCCAGTCGTTACCACACAGACAGAGACCCCCAATCATGACCCACTGCAACATCTCCACCTAGCCAGCTGCTGTTTGTTTCATTGAAGAAAGAAGCACCCCAAATCAGGACGGGGATCATCCCGTGTCTTGACGGAGAGCCAATCAGATCCTGCGGCTCAGCGCCGGTAAGAGTATGTTTGAGTAACCCTCAGATCTTACCGCGACCCACCTCAGCAGCGAAGGCGGGTTAGGGTCAGGAGGTCTTGACGGTGTGAATTTAAATTCTGGTGCTGATTTTGGTGGTGGTGGTCTTAAACTTCTGATCAGTTAAACTGTTGTGTTCAGTAGTTTCTTCTTTCAGCATCGTGAAGCTCCACTTAGAACCTTCTTAAAATCCAGTAGTGCTGAACTGTTGTGACTCTCATCACAACAGTTCCAACTCGGCTCCTCACCTCTCCGGCTGGGAGCGCATGCTCGGGCTCTCCGAGGGCCCAGTCTGTGGAGCTTCTTCAGGCTGACGCTGGCTCGGAGGAGCAAAGGCCTGCGCTCTGCTCCTCTGTGTCAACTCCTTCATCTGCTGCTGAGCCGTACCGGCACACACCTCTCCTCCATATGGGCCACACGGGGCCTCCTCTGGGCAGGGAGGAGTCACCTCCTGCCCCTCGTACAGAACTGCAGGACGAGAGGAGACAAACCAGAACATCAAAACTAAACCTGCGTCCCTCAGAGGCCCCACCAGACACACTCACTGTCTCGCTGTCTCACTGTCTCACTGTCTCACTGCCTCACTGTCTCACTGCCTCACTGCCTCACTGTCTCACTGCCTTATCATCACACTTACATTCATATTCACAGCAGATTCATTCATAGTAGATACTCTGTCTCTCGAGGACAAACGTTCTAACACACACAGTTCTAACACACACAGTTCTAACACACACAGTCCTTACACACAGTTCTAACACACACAGTTCTAACACACACAGTCCTTACACACAGTTCTAACACACACAGTTCTAACACACACAGTTCTAACACACACAGTCCTTACAAACACAGTCCTTACACACACAGTCCTTACACACAGTTCTAACACACAGAGTTCTAACACACAGAGTTCTAACACACAGTTCTAACACACACAGTCCTTACACACAGTTCTAACACACAGTTCTAACACACACAGTCCTTACACACAGTTCTAACACACACAGTCCTTACACACACAGTTCTAAGACACACAGTCCTTATACAAAGTTCTAACACACAGTTCTAACACACACAGTCCTTATACACAGTTCTAACACACACAGTCCTTACACACACAGTCCTTACACACAGTTCTAACACACACAGTTCTAACACACAGGTCTAACACACACAGTTCTAACACAGAGTCCTTACACACAGTTCTAACACACAGTTCTAACACACACAGTCCTTACACACAGTTCTAACACACACAGTCCTTACACACACAGTTCTAAAACACAGTCCTTGTACACAGTTCTAACAAACAGTTCTAATACACACAGTCCTTATACACAGTTCTAACACACAGTTCTAACACACACAGTCTTTATACACAGTTCTAACACACACAGTCCTTACACACACAGTTCTAACACACAGTTCTAACACACAAAGTCCTTACACACAGTTCTAACACACACAGTCCTTATACACAGTTCTAACACAAACAGTCCTTACACACACAGTTCTAACACACAGTTCTAACACACAAAGTCCTTACACACAGTTCTAACACACAGTTCTAACACACACAGTCCTTATACACAGTTCTAACACACACAGTCCTTACACACACAGTTCTAACACACAGTTCTAACACACAAAGTCCTTACACACAGTTCTAACACACAGTTCGAACACACACAGTTCTTACACACAGTTCTAACACACACAGTTCTAACACACAGTTCGAACACACACAGTTCTTACACACAGTTCTAACACACACAGTTCTAACACACACAGTCCTTACACACAGTTCTAACACACAGTCCTTACACACACAGTTCTAACACACACAGTCCTTACACACACAGTTCTAACACACACAGTCCTTATACACAGTTCTAACACACAGTTCTAACACACACAGTCCTTATACACAGTTCTAACACACAGTCCTTACACACAGTTCTAACACACACAGTTCTAAAACACAGTTCTAACACACACAGTCCTTACACACACAGTTCTAACACACACAGTCCTTACACACACAGTTCTAACACACACAGTCCTTATACAAAGTTCTAACACACAGTTCTAACACACACAGTCCTTATACACAGTTCTAACACACACAGTCCTTACACACAGTTCTAACACACACAGTTCTAACACACACAGTCCTTACACACAGTTCTAACACACAGTCCTTACACACACAGTTCTAACACACACAGTCCTTACACACACAGTTCTAACACACACAGTCCTTATACACAGTTCTAACACACAGTTCTAACACACACAGTCCTTATACACAGTTCTAACACACAGTCCTTACACACAGTTCTAACACACACAGTTCTAAAACACAGTTCTAACACACACAGTCCTTACACACACAGTTCTAACACACACAGTTCTAACACACACAGTCCTTACACATAGTTCTAACACACACAGTTCTTACACACATTTCTAACACACACAGTCCTTACACACAGGTCTAACACACACAGTTCTAACATAACACAGTTCTAACACACAGTTCTAACACACACAGTCCTGACACACAGTTCTAACAAACACAGTTCTAACACAAACAGTTCTAACACACACAATTCTAATACGCACAGTACTTACACACACAGTCCTTACACACACAGTCCTGACACACAGTTCTTACACACAGTCCTTACACACAGTTCTAACACACACAGTCCTTACACACAGTTCTAACACACAGTCCTTACACACAGTCCTTACACACAGTTCTAACACACACAGTTCTTACACAAAGTCCTTACACACAGTTCTAGCACACACAGTCCTTACACACAGTTCTAACACACACAGATCTAACACACGGTTCTAACACACACAGTTCTAACACACACAGTTCTAACACACAGTTCTAACACACACAGTCCTTACACACAGTTATAACACACACAGTTCTAACACACAGTTCTAACACACACAATTCTGACACACACAGTTCTTACACACACAGTCCTTAAACACAGTTCTAACACACACAGTCCTTACACACAGTTCTAACACACAGTTCTAACACACACAGTCCTTACACACAGTTCTGGCACACACAGTCCTTACACACAGTTCTAACACACACAGTTCTAACACACGTTTCTAACACACACAGTCCTTACACATAGTTCTAACACACATAGTTCTAACACACACAGTCCTTACACACAGTTCTAATACACAGTACTTACACACAGCTCTAACACACACATTTCTAACACACACAGTCCTTACACACAGTTCTAACACACAGTCCTTACACACACAGTCCTAACACACACAGTCCTTACACACACAGTCCTTACAAACAGTTTTTACACACACAGTTCTAGCACACACAGTCCTTACACACAGTTCTAACACACACCATTCTAACATACACAGTTCTAACACACAGTTCTAACACACACAGTCCTGACACACAGTTCAAACATACAGTTCTAACACACACAATTCTAACACACACAGTTCTTACACACACAGTCCTTACACATTGTCCTTACACACAGTCCTTACACACAGTTCTAACACACACAGTCCTTACACACAGTTCTAACACACAGTCCTTACACACAGTTCTAACACACAGTTCTAACACACACAGTCCTTACACACAGTTCTGGCACACACAGTCCTTACACACAGTTCTAACACACACAGTTCTAACACACGTTTCTAACACACACAGTCCTTACACATAGTTCTAACACACACAGTTCTAACACACACAGTTCTAAAACACAGTCCTTACACACGGTTCTAACACACACAGTTCTTACACACATTTCTAACACACACAGTCCTTACACACAGTTCTAACACACAGTCCTTACACACACAGTTCTAACACACATTTCTAACACACACAGTCCTTACACACAGTTCTAACACACAGTCCTTACACAAACAGTTCTAACACACAGTTCTAACACGCAGTCCTTACACACAGTTCTAACACACACAGTTCTTACACACATAGTTCTAACACACACAGTTCTTACACACAGTTCTAACACACACAGTCCTTACACACATTTCTTTACACACACAGTTCTAACACACACAGTTCTATCACACACAGTCCTTACACACACAGTTCTAACACACACAGTCCTTACACACAGTTCTAACACACACAGTTGTAACACACACAGTCCTTACACACAGTTCTAACACACACAGTCCTTACACACAGTTCTAACACAGACAGTTCTAACACACACAGTCCTTACACACACAGTTCTAACACACACAGTCCTTACACAAAGTCCTTACACACAATTCTAGCACACACAGTCCTTACACACAGTTCTAACACACACAGTTCTAACACACGGTTCTAACACACACAGTTCTAACACACACAGTCCTTACACACAGTTCTAACACACAGTCCTTACACACAGTTCTAACACACACAGTTCTTGCACACATTTCTAACACACACAGTTCTAACACACACTGTCCTTACACACATAGTTCTAACACACACAGTTCTAACACACACAGTCTTTACATACACACACAGTTCTAATATACACAGTCTTTACACACACAGTTCTAACACACACAGTCCTTACACACACAGTCCTAACACACACAGTCCTTACACACACAGTCCTTACACAGTTTTTACACACACAGTTCTAGCACACACAGTCCTTACACACAGTTCTAACAAACACAGTTCTAACATACACAGTTCTAACACACAGTTCTAACACACACAGTCCTGACACACAGTTCTAACACACACAGTTCTAACACACAGTTCTAACACACACAATTCTAACACACACAGTTCTTACACACACAGTCCTTACACATTGGCCTTACACACAGTCCTTACACACAGTTCTAACACACACAGTCCTTACACACAGTCCTTACACACAGTTCTAACACACACAGTCCTTACACACAGTTTTGGCACACACAGTTCTTACACACAGTTCTAACACACACAGTTCTAACACACGTTTCTAACACACACAGTCCTTACCCATAGTTCTAACACACACAGTTCTAACACACACAGTCCTTACACACAGTTCTAAAACACAGTCCTTACACACGGTTCTAACACACACAGTTCTTACACACATTTCTAACACAAACAGTCCTTACACACAGTTCTAACACACAGTCCTTACACACACAGTTCTAACACACAGTTCTAACACGCAGTCCTTACACACAGTTATAACACACACAGTTCTTACACACATAGTTCTAACACACACAGTCCTTACACACACTGTTCTAACACACACTGTTCTAACATACACAGTCCTTACACACACAGTTCTAACATACACAGTCCTTACACACAGTTCTAACACACACAGTCCTTACACACAGTATTTACACACAGTTCTAACATACACAGTCCTTACACACACGTTTCTAACACACACAATCCTTACACATAGTTCTAACACACACAGTTCTAACACACACAGTCCTTACACACAGTTCTAACACAGTTCTAACACACACAGTTCTTACACACATTTCTAACACACACAGTCCTTACACACAGTTCTAACACAGTCCTTACACACACAGTTCTAACAGACAGTTCTAACACAGTCCTTACACACAGTTCTAACACACAGTCCTTACACACACAGTCCTAACACACACAGTCCTTACACACACAGTCCTTACACAGTTTTTACACACACAGTCCTTACACACAGTTCTAACACACACAGTTCTAACATACACAGTTCTAACACACAGTTCTAACACACACAGTCCTGACACACAGTTCTAACACACACAGTTCTAACACACACAGTTCTTACACACACAGTCCTTACACATTGTCCTTACACACAGTTCTAATACACACAGTTCTAACACACACAGTTCTAACACACACAGTCCTTACACACACAGTTCTAACACACACAGTTCTAACATACACAGTCCTTACACACACAGTTCTAACACACACAGTCCTTACACACAGTTCTAACACACACAGTCCTTACACACTGTCCTTACACACAGTTCTAACACACACAGTTCTAACACACACAGTTCTAACACACACAGTCCTTACACACAGTTCTAACACACACAGTCCTTACACACAGTATTTACACACAGTTCTAACACACAATCTTAAGACAATGTATCTAGAACCTCTAGAAGGAAC
>CM038728.1:36241233-36256233 GCA_021613375.1 Megaleporinus macrocephalus | reverse complement strand
TTACCACTACTGTAAACACCCTCATCACCACTGTGCACACCAGCACCACCACGGTAAACACCATTACAACTACTATAAACACAATTACCACCACTGTAAACACCATCACCACTGTAAACATCATTACCACTACTGTAAACAACACCATCACCACCACTGTAAACACCATCACCACTGTAAACATCATTACCACTACTGTAAACAACATCATCACCACCACTGTAAACATCACCACCACCACTGTAAACATCATCACCACCACTGTAAACATCACCACCACTGTAAACACCATCATCACTGTAAACACCATCACCACTACTGTAAACACCACCACCACCACTGTAAACATCATCACCACCACTGTAAACAACACCACCACTATAAACACCATCAACACCATCAACACTGTAAACAACTTCACCACCATTGTAAACACCATCACCACCACTGTAAACACCCTCATCACCACTGTACACACCATCAACACCACTGTAAACATCACCACCACCACTGTAAACACCATCACCACCACTGTAAACACCATCACCACCACTGTAAACACCCTCATCACCACTGTACACACCATCACCACTGTAAACACCATCACCACCACTGTAAACACCATCACCACTGTAAACATCATTACCACTAATGTAAACAACACCATCACCACCACTGTAAACACCCTCATCACCACTGTACACACCATCACCACTACTGTAAACACCACCACTGTAAACACCATTACCACCACTGTAAACACCACCACTGTAAACACCATCACCACCACTGTAAACACCACCACTGTAAACACCATTACCACCACTGTAAACACCATCACCACCACTGTAAACACCACCACTGTAAACACCATCACCACCACTATAAACACCATTACCACTACTGTAAACACCCTCATCACCACTGTGCACACCAGTACCACCACGGTAAACACCATTACAACTACTATAAACACAATTACCACCACTGTAAACACCATCACCACTGTAAACATCATTACCACTACTGTAAACAACACCATCACCACCACTGTAAACACCATCACCACTGTAAACATCATTACCACTACTGTAAACAACATCATCACCACCACTGTAAACATCACCACCACCACTGTAAACATCATCACCACCACTGTAAACATCACCACCACTGTAAACACCATCATCACTGTAAACACCATCACCACTACTGTAAACACCACCACCACCACTGTAAACATCATCACCACCACTGTAAACAACACCACCACTATAAACACCATCAACACCATCAACACTGTAAACAACTTCACCACCATTGTAAACACCATCACCACCACTGTAAACACCCTCATCACCACTGTACACACCATCAACACCACTGTAAACATCACCACCACCACTGTAAACACCATCACCACCACTGTAAACACCATCACCACCACTGTAAACACCCTCATCACCACTGTACACACCATCACCACTGTAAACACCATCACCACCACTGTAAACACCATCACCACTGTAAACATCATTACCACTAATGTAAACAACACCATCACCACCACTGTAAACACCCTCATCACCACTGTACACACCATCACCACTACTGTAAACACCACCACTGTAAACACCATTACCACCACTGTAAACACCATCACCACCACTGTAAACACCACCACTGTAAACACCATTACCACCACTGTAAACACCATCACCACCACTGTAAACACCACCACTGTAAACACCATCACCACCACTGTAAACACCATCACCACCACTGTAAACACCACCACTGTAAACACCAGCGCTGTGTTGTTTTTTTCTGCATCCTCGTGTTGGTGTGTCTGGAAACTCTCCAGTTAGAGTTTGTGTTGGTGAGAAAGTGCAGGGAGTCACTAAAGCTGCCTCGAGAGCCTTTAAAACGAGTCACTCTTACAATTTAACTCTGCTCCCAGAACAGCTGGACAGGCCTGAGAACAGCTGGACTCTGCTGTTCAGGTCAAGCAGCTCTGAACGACACGTACAGCACAATCCCGTATCAGCCGAAGAGGAATCTGAAACATGAAGCCCGTACGGCCTCGCGTGGACAAAAAAGCGAGCGGGGAATCGTGTTCGGGCGGCCGGTAGATTTGATTTGCTCGGTCTCAAGAGTGGTCTCGGATCGCTTACTGAATTCTGATCAGACAGAAGGAGAAAAACACACAAGCTTTCTCGCAGGTCAGTCGTCCAACTCGCTCTCTGATCTTCACTGGCCTCCGACAGACTAACTCTATTACTACTACAGAGTATCTGAACACACGGCCCCTCAGCTCAGACCAGCACTCACAGGAACGACTGGAGCGGCTCTACGGGGTCTTCAGGAGAACACCGTGGAGGATGTGGACAGAATAGTGACCTGGTGTGGGAGTTCTACAAGAGTGGAGGTCAGATTAAGGTCAATTAAAAAGCTCTTCTGCTGCAAATATAAATAACACTATGAGTATTACACATACAGAACATGTAAAATTTCATATTTCTAATTTATTCAGTTATGGTGGGCCGAGCAGGCCAATGCCCCACCCTCTCCCATCACTAGCCCACCTAAAAGTATTTCAGTATTAATAATTTAGCAGAAGCATTCACTAAGTATACGATACTATATATACTAAATATTAAATTTCTTCATATAATTCAATCAGAATCTTCAACTCATGAACCCCACCAGCTCATTAACCCCACCAGACCCTCAAACTTAAAACTAAACATCCACACCTACTGCATTACAGTAACTCTAACATTACAACTGTACAGATGTTAAACTTGGTTTGAACTTTTATCTATATGAAACAATTATATATTATGTTATAGAAGTCTGATCTGAGTGTAAAAGTGTGTATCTGATCAGTAAGTGTCTGATCACCAGTAAGAACAGCAGATCTGATTAGAACAGATGTAAATAATCAGACATACAATAGAAAGTAACATGAATATGTTATTGTGAGAGAAGTAGATCAGATCTTGATCCAGTTTGAAGAACAAAGATAGGTTCCAGATTTCTCCTGGACGCCCCAGACATTGTATGAATGTGTTCAGTTCTTGATTTATCTTAATGAAGTACTGAGCAGTCAAAGCAGGTATTAGATCAGAACTGATAATAATACTGGGTTGTTTAGGAGAAGCTTGGAAAGAGTTAAATAAACACACTGACGCATGGGAAAAGCACTACTTACTCTATTAATACTGTTTAATATTTAATAATAAAGTGTAAAAGCACTACTTACTCTATTAATACTGATTAATACTTAATAATAAAGTGTAAAAGTTCTACTTACTCTATTAATACTGATTAATATTTAATAATACAGTGTAAAAGCTCTACTTACTCTATTAATACTGATTCATATTTAATAATAAAATGGAAAAGCTCTACTTACTCTATTAATACTCATTATTATTTAATAATAAAGTGTAAAAGCTCTACTTACTCTATTAATACTGATTCATATTTAATAATAAAGTGTATAAGCTCTACTTACTCTATTAATACTGATTATTATTTAATAATAAAGCATAAAAGCTCTACTTACTCTATTAATACTGCTTAATATTTAATAATAAAGTGTATAAGCTATACTTACTCTATTAATACTGATTAATATTTAATAATGAAATGGAAAAGCTCTACTTACTCTATTAATACTGATTATTATTTAATAATAAAGCATAAAAGCTCTACTTACTCTATTAATACTGCTTAATATTTAATAATAAACTGTAAAAGCTCTACTTACTCTATTAATACTGTTTAATATTTAATAATAAAATGTAAAAGCTCTACTTACTCTATTAATACTGATTCATATTTAATAATAAAGTGTAAAAGCTCTACTTGCTCTATTAATACTGATTAATATTTAATAATAAAGTGTAAAAGCTCTACTTACTCTATTAATACTGTTTAATATTTAATAATAAAGTGTTAAAGCACTACTTACTCTACTAATACTGATTAATATTTAATAATAAAGTGTAAAAGCTCTACTTGCTCTATTACTACTGATTAATATTTAATAATAAAGTGTAAAAGATCTACTTACTCTATTAATACTGCTTAATATCTAAAAATAAAGTGTAAAAGCGCTAACTACTTTCTTAATACTGATTAATATTTAATAATAAAGTGTAAAAGCTCTACTTACTCTATTAACACTGATTAATATTTAATAATAGTGTAAAAGCACTACTTACTCTATAAATACTGATTAATATTTAATAATAGTGTAAAAGCACTACTTACTCTATTAATACTGATTAATATTTAATAATAAAGTGTAAAAGCTCTACTTACTCTATTAATACTGATTAATATTTAATAATAAAGTGTAAAAGCTCTACTTACCCTATTAATACTGATTAATATTTAATAATAAAGCATAAAAGCTCTACTTACTCTATTAATACTGATTATTATTTAATAATAAATGGAAAAGCTCTACTTACTCTATTAATACTGATTAATATTTAATAATAAAATGGAAAAGCTCTACTTACTCTATTAATACTGATTAATATTTAATAATAAAGCATAAAAGCTCTACTTACTCTATTAATACTGCTTAATATTTAATAATAAAGTGTAAAAGCTCTACTTACTCTATTAATACTGTTTAATATTTAATAATAAAATGTAAAAGCTCTACTTACTCTATTAATACTGATTAATATTTAATAATAAAGTGTAAAAGCTCTACTTGCTCTATTAATACTGATTAATGTTTAATAATAAAGTGTAAAAGCTCTACTTACTCTATTAATACTGTTTAATATTTAATAATAAAGTGTTAAAGCACTACTTACTCTATTAATACTGATTAATATTTCATAATAAAGTGTAAAAGCTCTACTTGCTCTATTAATACTGATTAATATTTAATAATAAAGTGTAAAAGCACTACTTACTCTATTAATACTGTTTAATATTTAATAATAAAGTGTAAAAGCACTACTTACTCTATTAATACTGATTAATACTTAATAATAAAGTGTAAAAGTTCTACTTACTCTATTAATACTGATTAATATTTAATAATAAAGTGTAAAAGCTCTACTTACTCTATTAATACTGATTAATATTTAATAATAAAATGGAAAAGCTCTACTTACTCTATTAATACTCATTATTATTTAATAATAAAGTTTAAAAGCTCTACTTACTCTATTAATACTGATTAATATTTAATAATAAAGTGTAAAAGCTCTACTTACTCTATTAATACTGATTAATATTTAATAATAAAGTGTAAAAGCTCTACTTACTCTATTAATACTGTTTAATATTTAATAATAAAGTGTTAAAGCACTACTTACTCTATTAATACTGATTAATATTTAATAATAAAGTGTAAAAGCTCTATTTGCTCTATTAATACTGATTAATATTTAATAATAAAGTGTAAAAGATCTACTTACTCTATTAATACTGCTTAATATTAAAAAATAAAGTGTAAAAGCGCTAACTACTTTCTTAATACTGATTAATATTTAATAATAAAGTGTAAAAGCTCTACTTACTCTATTAATACTGATTAATATTTAATAATAGTGTAAAAGCACTACTTACTCTATAAATACTGATTAATATTTAATAATAGTGTAAAAGCACTACTTACTCTATTAATACTGATTAATATTTAATAATAAAGTGTAAAAGCTCTACTTACTCTATTAATACTGATTAATATTTAATAATAGTGTAAAAGCTCTACTTACTCTATTAATACAGTTTAATATTTAATAATAGTGTAAAAGCACTACTTACTCTATTAATACTGATTAATATTTAATAATAGTGTAAAAGCTCTACTTACTCTATTAATACTGATTAATATTTAATAATAAAGTGTAAAAGCTCTACTTACTCTATTAATACTGATTAATATTTAATAATAGCGTAAAAGCACTACTTACTCTATTAATACTGATTAATATTTAATAATAAAGTGTAAAAGCTCTACTTACTCTATTAATACTGATTAATATTTAATAATAGTGTAAAAGCACTACTTACTCTATATGTAATAGATATAATAGATTTTTATATAATAACGTTAACAAAGTGACTGAAACTCTTACATAGTTCTGTATATCTACTCAGAGCTGCATGTATAGATTAATGTTTATAGTAATTTTCTATTATATACTGGTTACCAGTCTGTGCTGGTCTGGTCAGTATGTCCTACACGTGAGACTCAGTAAGACTAATTCCTGAGATGTAAATCAGATTTTAGTAGAACAAAAGCTCATCACAGATCATCTGCTCCACACGGGAAGAACAAGAGCTTCCTCTGAACTACTTACCCAGATTATATACCATTACACACAACAGAACCTAGATCAGGACCCAGAACAGAACCCAGGACAGAACCCGACTCGTTATACAGTTATATCACTGAGGAGGAAAGTTTCTCAGATTCAGTAGTTCCTGTTAGATCTGCAGCTTTAGCGGCTAACTGAGCGTTAGCTTAGCGAACAGCTACAGAAACAGTGATGGTGCCTGAATGTGGACCGGCTGGTGATTAATCACAGGTGAGGAACTAAAAAATGTTTAATTATGTTGAAACTGTTTGTTTTGATGTTTTAAATATATATAAACTACTGAAATACATTCAGAGGAATTTCAGTACAGCAGCTTTAGTAACTGTTTATACACAGAATATCAAAACTCCGGCTCAGGATCGATCCGGTCAGTCCTCAGACGCCACACAGTTTATTAAAATTTAAAAACATCTAACAGATATTGGCGGTCAGTGAAGCCGGCGGTCAGCAGAACTGAATGTCAGAAACGTATCGAGCACAAAGCCCCACTTCCTGGACCGTACTGACCTCCTGCGCCGCCTCCTCCAGAAGGCCTTGCCTCCTCCAGGGCACCACGCCACTCAGGATGAATTCCACGATCTTGGAGCTGCGAAAGGCTTCAGCCACGTACCCGAGCACTTTATCCAAAGTGGACACGGAACTTTCTATTCCCTCGATCTTCTTCCTCTGCGTCTGGCCTTCCAGCCTGAGGCTCTTCAGCAAAGCCACAGTTTCTTCACAGAGGCTCCTGACCTCCATCACCTCCCCGCCCGCTTGTCTGGACTCTTTCTGAGCGGCTTTCACGAAGGAACGTCCCAACGTATCCTGTCTGACCTGGACAAGGTTCTTCTCCAGGGCATCCATTCCCTGAGACATCAGGTCCAGCCTCTGGAGCAGCAGTGCCTGCGTGT
Source organism: Megaleporinus macrocephalus (assembly GCA_021613375.1). NCBI lineage: Eukaryota > Metazoa > Chordata > Actinopteri > Characiformes > Anostomidae > Megaleporinus > Megaleporinus macrocephalus. The sequence continues at coordinate 36,248,984 of CM038728.1, read as the reverse complement.
TGGCCATCTGTTCCAACTTTCCCTCCAGGAGGTTCAGCTTGTCCTCCACGATTCCCAAAGTTCCCAGCAGCGTTGGGCTGGCCTTCTTCGGCGTTCCGGCCGTGGCTCCAGAACCGTCCAGCTTCCCGCCCTCGTACATCTTAGCGATGCAGGTGGCCAGGGTCACCTGTTTGTTCATGGTTGGACCGGAGAAGCCGTCAGGAGCGAGACGACCGGGAAAAGTGGGAGCTCCGCTAATCCCTCCGTTCACAGTGAACAAGCCGAGGGCTATTTCAGTTCCTCCACTGTGGTCTCACTCCGGGCTCCGCTGAGGTGTTGTGCCCCCCACAACCCCCCCACAACCCCCAACCAAGAACGAGCAGCTCGGCTGGACTGCGGTCAGTATGTGCCAGTGACATGACACCACTTAAATAAACACCCCCCCCCACCCCCAACCCCCTCGTTCTGGTATCTTATCTGCCACTTCTATTTTTCCTCCCACCCCCTCGTCCTGCCTCGCTCTCTCGGAGCGACTCGCCGTGACCCAGGGCTTTTATCCGGCCTGCGGCGTCCTGCCAACGTTCCAGCAGCTCTTTGACGTCACCAAAACATTTCAGTTCACGCAAGAAACGACCTTCACCAGGAGCCGACCAACACCAGAGCAAGAAAACCAGAGTTCCACAACTATTACAAACAGAACCGCTCAAACTACTGACCCTCAACACACCACAGTTCTCCAGCGCCGGGTTCTAGATATTCAATCACTTCCCAGTCAGTCACTACTGACCACTGAGAAACACATTTACACTATCAAACATCCTCATTATTCTTTTACTGTCCATTCGGTTCAGTACTTAGTTTAATAATCACTACTGACTACTGATAAACTCATTTACACCATCAAACATCCTCATTATTCTTTTAATGATCATTCAGTTCAGTACTCAGTTTAATAATCACTACTGACTACTGATAAACTCGTTTACATCATCAAACATCCTCATTATTCTTTTAATGTTCATTAAGTTCAGTACTCAGTTTAATAATCACTACTGACTACTGATAAACTCATTTACACCATCAAACATCCTCATTATTCTTTTATTATGATCATTCAGTTCAGTACTCAGTTTAATAATCACTACTGACTACTGATGAACTCATTTACACCATCAAACACCCTCATTATTCTTTTAATGATCATTCATCCACTGACTCAGATCAGTCTCAGTGCTTTCTACCTGCAGATACACTGACTCAGATCAGTCTCAGTGCTTTCTACCTGCAGATCCACTGACTCAGATCAGTCTCAGTGCTTTCTACCTGCAGATCCACTGACTCAGATCAGTCTCACTGCTTTCTACCTGCAGATCCACTGACTCAGATCAGTCTCAGTGCTTTCTATCTGTAGATCAACTGACTCAAATCAGTCTCAGTGCTTTCTATCTGCAGATCCACTGACTCAGATCAGTCTCAGTGCTTTCTATCTGGAGATCCACTGACTCAGATTAGTCTCAGTGCTTTCCACCTGCAGATCCACTGACTCAGATCAGTCTCAGAGCTTTCCACCTGCAGATCCACTGACTCAGATCAGTCTCAGTGCTTTCCACCTGCAGATCCACTGACTCAGATCAGTCTCAGAGCTTTCCACCTGCAGATCCACTGACTCAGATCAGTCTCAGAGCTTTCCACCTGCTGATCCACTGACTCAGATCAGTCTCAGTGCTTTCTATCTGCAGATCCACTGACTCAGATCAGTCTCAGAGCTTTCCACCTGCAGATCCACTGACTCAGATCAGTCTCAGTGCTTTCCACCTGCAGATCCACTGACTCAGATCAGTCTCAGTGCTTTCCACCTGCAGATCCACTGACTCAGATCAGTCTCAGTGCTTTCTATCTGCAGATCCACTGACTCAGATCAGTCTCAGTGCTTTCTATCTGCAGATCCACTGACTCAGATCAGTCTCAGTGCTTTCTATCTGCAGATCCACTGACTCAGATCAGTCTCAGAGCTATCCACCTGCAGATCCACTGACTCAGATCAGTCTCAGAGCTTTCCACCTGCAGATCCACTGACTCAGATCAGTCTCAGAGCTTTCCACCTGCAGATCCACTGACTCAGATCAGTCTCAGTGGTTTCTATCTGCAGATCCACTGACTCAGATCAGTCTCAGAGCTTTTCACCTGCAGATCCACTGACTCAGATCAGTCTCAATGCTTTCTATCTGCAGATCCACTGACTCAGATCAGTCTCAGTGCTTTCTATCTGCAGATCCACTGATTCAGATCAGTCTCAGTGCTTTCTACCTGCTGATCCACTGACTCAGATCAGTCTCAGTGCTTTCTATCTGCAGATCCACTGACTCAGATCAGTCTCACTGCTTTCCACCTGCAGATCCACTGACTCAGATCAGTCTCAGTGCTTTCCACCTGCAGATCCACTGACTCAGATCAGTCTCAGTGCTTTCTATCTGCAGATCCACTGACTCAGATCAGTCTCAGTGCTTTCTATCTGCAGATCCACTGACTCAGATCAGTCTCAGAGCTTTCTACCTGTAGATCCACTGACTCAGATCAGTCTCAGTGCTTTCCATCTGCAGATCCACTTACTCAGATCAGTCTCAGAGCTTTTCACCTGCTGATCCACTGACTCAGATCAGTCTCAGTGCTTTCTATCTGCAGATCCACTGACTCAGATCAGTCTCAGAGCTTTCTATCTGCAGATCCACTGACTCAGATCAGTCTCAGAGCTTTCCACCTGCAGATCCACTGACTCAGATCAGTCTCAGTGCTTTCTATCTGCAGATCCACTGACTCAGATCAGTCTCAGAGCTTTTCACCTGCAGATCCACTGACTCAGATCAGTCTCAGAGCTTTTCACCTGCAGATCCACTGACTCAGATCAGTCTCAGTGCTTTCTATCTGCAGATCCACTGATTCAGATCAGTCTCAGTGCTTTCTACCTGCTGATCCACTGACTCAGATCAGTCTCAGTGCTTTCTATCTGCAGATCCACTGACTCAGATCAGTCTCAGAGCTTTCCACCTGCAGATCAACTGACTCAGATCAGTCTCAGTGCTTTCCACCTGCAGATCCACTGACTCAGATCAGTCTCAGTGCTTTCTACCTGCAGATCCACTGATTCAGATCAGTCTCAGTGCTTTCTACCTGCAGATCCACTGACTCAGATCAGTCGCAGTTCTTTCTACCTGCAGATCCACTGACTCAGATCAGTCTCAGAGCTTTCTACCTGCAGATCCACTGACTCAGAGGCTGGAGCATGACTCGACTTCGGTTCGAGACGTTTAGTAAAAATAAACCTCTGCAGACACGAGCACGAAGATTAATAGTGCGCTGGAATCTCAGACGTGTTCCCTCTCCGGACGAGGAATTCTATCACGCCGGCTATTGCCAGGAACAGCGGCCTTGGAGGGAAACGACGCGGGGGTCCTGATACTTGACCCGGGGTCTTTCCGAGCCTTTGATTGGACTGCATTGCAAGATACAATCACCTCACACACACAGCGCTATGCACAGCTGCTGGTTTGTTTGGAGCTTGCTGGACAGTCGTTATGTCAGCAGCATGTTTGTGTCACACAGTCCGTAAGTAACTGGACAGTAACAGAGCTCCTGCTATTCTACCCTCCAACTCCAGAACTGGATTATACAAAACACAACAGCGAGTTACAGAGTTAATAAGTTAATAAGTTAAAGAGTTAAAGTGAGATGTTAAAGTTTATATAAAGGCCCACTCTGTTTCCCGCGCTGCGAGTGGTCAGTAGTAGATTGTACACGTACAGATATTAATAATATTAATTCCTGATTTTCCTCTCATTGTTACAGTGGTTTAAATCTCTGTGCTAACTGACCGCAGTGGACTGCTAGACTGCTTACAGTGTGAAATCTAGACGGCCAATCAGCAGCCAAGATACTGGAACAAGCATTCCAGACTTATGGACGTTAATAACACCGATGTTCACTATAGTGATCAGACTTTAGTGATCAGACTACATGTGTGTATGTGTGTGCGCTTTACTCTGTGTGTGTGTGTGTGTATTTTACTCTGTGTGTGTGTTTTAATCTGTTTGTGTATGTGTGTTGTACTCTGTGTGAGTTTTACTCTGTGTGTGTGTGTTTGTGTGTGTTTTACTCTGTGTGTGTGTGTGTGTGTGTTTGTGTGTATGTTTTACTCTGTGTGTGTGTGTTTTACTCTGTGTGTGTTTGTGTGTGTGTTTTACTCTGTGTGTGTGTGTGTGTTTGTGTGTATGTTTTACTCTGTGTGTGTGTGTGTGTGTTTTACTCTGTGTGTGTGTTTGTGTGTGTGTTTTACTGTGTGTGTGTGTTTTACTGTGTGTGTGTGTTTGTTTTACTCTGTGTGTGTGTGTGTGTTTGACTCTGTGTGTGTGTTTGACTCAGTGTGTGTTTTAATGTGTGTGTGTGTGTATGTTATACACTGTGTATGTGTATTACTCAGTGTGTGTGTTTTTGTCTGTGTGTGTTTGTGTATGTGTGTGTGTGTTTGACTCTGTGTGTGTGTTTGTATGTGTGTGTGTATGTTTTACTCTGTTTGTTTGACTGTGTGTGTGTGTATGTTTGACTGTGTGTGTGTATATTTGTGTGTGTGACTCTGTGATTGTGTGTGTGTGTGTGTATATATATTTTACTCTGTGTGTGTGTTTGACTCTGTGTGTGTGTGTATGTTTGTGTGTGTGTATGTGTGTGTGTATGTTTTACTCTGTGTGTTTATGTGTGTGTATGTGTGTGTGTTTCACTGTGTGTGTGTGTGTGCGTTTGACTGTGTGTGTGTTTTACTGTGTGTGTGTGTGTGTGTTTGACTGTGTGTGTGGTTTTTTGAATGTGTGTGTGTGTGTGTTTGATTCTGTGTGTATATATGTGTGTGTGTGTTTTACTCTGTGTGTGTGTGTGTTTGACTGTATGTGTGGTTTTTTTGAATGTGTGTGTTTTACTCTGTATGTGTGTTTGTGTGTGTGTTTGACTCTGTGTGTGTTTGACTGTGTGTGTGTGTGTGTTTTACTCTGTGTGTGTGTGTGTTTGTGTGTATGTTTTACTCTGTGTGTGTGTGTTTTACTCTGTGTGTGTTTGTGTGTGTGTTTTACTGTGTGTGTGTTTTACTGTGTGTGTGTGTTTGTTTTACTCTGTGTGTGTGTGTTTGACTCAGTGTGTGTTTTAATGTGTGTGTGTGTGTGTGTGTGTGTGTGTGTGTATGTTATACACTGTGTATGTGTATTACTCAGTGTGTGTGTTTTTGTCTGTGTGTGTTTGTGTATGTGTGTGTGTTTGACTCTGTGTGTGTGTTTGTATGTGTGTGTGTATGTTTTACTCTGTTTGTTTGACTCTGTGTGTGTGTATGTTTGACTGTGTGTGTGTATATTTGTGTGTGTGACTCTGTGAATGTGTGTGTGTGTGTATATATTTTACTCTGTGTGTGTGTTTGACTCTGTGTGCGTGTGTATGTTTGTGTGTGTGTATGTTTTACTCTGTGTGTTTATGTGTGTGTATGTGTGTGTGTTTCACTGTGTGTGTGTGTGTGTGTGTTTGACTGTGTGTGTGTTTTACTGTGTTTGTGTGTGTGTGTTTTTTTGAATGTGTGTGTGTGTGTGTTTGATTCTGTGTGTATATATGTGTGTGTGTGTTTTACTCTGTGTGTGTGTGTGTTTGACTGTGTGTGTGGTTTTTTTGAATGTGTGTGTTTCACTCTGTGTGTGTGTGTGTGTTTTACTGTGTATGTGTGTTTGTGTGTGTGTTTGACTCTGTGTGTGTTTGACTGTGTGTGTGTGTGTGTTTGACTCTGTGTGTGTGTATGTTTGTGTGTGTGTATGTGTGTGTGTATGTTTTACTCTGTGTGTTTATGTGTGTGTATGTGTGTGTGTTTCACTGTGTGTGTGTGTGTGTGTGTTTTGACTGTGTGTGTGTTTTACTGTGTGTGTGTGTGTGTGTGTGTGTTTGACTGTGTGTGTGGTTTTTTGAATGTGTGTGTGTGTGTTTGATTCTGTGTGTATATATATGTGTGTGTGTGTTTTACTCTGTGTGTGTGTGTGTTTGACTGTGTGTGTGGTTTTTTTGAATGTGTGTGTTTCACTCTGTGTGTGTATATGTGTGTGTGTGTGTTTTACTCTGTATGTGTGTTTGTGTGTGTGTTTGACTCTGTGTGTGTTTGACTGTGTGTGTGGTTTTTTGAATGTGTGTGTGTGTGTTTGATTCTGTGTGTATATATATGTGTGTGTGTGTTTTACTCTGTGTGTGTGTGTGTTTGACTGTGTGTGTGGTTTTTTTGAATGTGTGTGTTTCACTCTGTGTGTGTATATGTGTGTGTGTGTGTTTTACTCTGTATGTGTGTTTGTGTGTGTGTTTGACTCTGTGTGTGTTTGACTGTGTGTGTTTGACTCTGTGTGTGCGATTTACTGTTTGTGTGTGTGTGTGTTTTACTCTTTGTGTGTGTTTTACTGTGTGTGTGTGTGTGTTTGTGTGTGTGTTTGACTGTGTGTGTGTTTGACTCTGTGTGTGTGTGTGACTCTGTGTTTGTGAGCGTGTGTGTGTTTTTTACTGTGTGTGAGTTTGTGTGTGTGTTTGACTGTGTGTGTGTGTGTTTGACTCTGTGTGTATGTGCTTTACTGTGTGTGTGTGTGTGTGTGTGTGTATGTTTTACTATGTGTGTGTATATGTGTGTTTGTTTGACTGTGTGTGTGTGTGTTTTACTCTTTGTGTGTGTGTATGTGTGTGTGTTTGTGTGTGTTTGACTGTGTGTTTTACTCTGTGTGTGTGAGTGTGTGTGTTTTTTACTCTGTGTGTGTATGTGTATGTTTTACTCTGTGTGTGTGTTTTTTGACTGTGTGTGTGTGTTTGACTGTGTGTGTGTGTTTGACTCTGTGTGTGTGTATGTTTGACTCTGCGTGTGTGTGTTTGACTGTGTGTGTGTGTGTGTATGTTTGACTCTGTGTGTGTATGTTTGTGTGTGTGACTGTGATTGTGTGTGTGTGTGTATGTTTTACTCTATATGTGTGTTTGACTCTATGTCTGTGTATGTTTATGTGTGTGTGTGTGTGTGTTTGTGTGTTTTACTCTGTGTGTGAGTGAGTGTGTGCCTGTGTTTTACTGTGTGTGTGTGTGTGTTTGACTGTGTATGTGTGTTTGACTCTGTGTGTGTGTTTTACTCTGTGTTTGTGTATGTGTGTGTGTGTTTTACTCTGTTTGTGTGTTTGACTCTGTGTGTGTGCTTGACTGTGTTTGTGTGTTTTAGTCTGTGTGTGTGAGTTTGTGTGTGTTTGACTCTGTTTGTGTGTGTGTGTTGACACTGTGTGTGTTTTACTGTGTGTGTATTTTACTGTGTGTGTGTATGTGTGTGTATTTTACTTTGTGTGTGTGTGTTTTACTCTGTGTATATGTGTGTGTGTGTTTTACTCTTTGTGTGTGTGTTTTACTCTGTGTTTGTGTGTGTTTGACTCTGTGTTTGACTGTGTGTGTTTGACTGTGTGTTTTTGTGCGTGTTTTTTTTACTCTGTGTGTTTGTGTGTGTGTGTGTGTGTGTGTTTTACTCTGTGTGTGTTTGACTGTGTGTTTGTGTGTGTGTGTTTTTTACTCTGTGTGGGTTTGTGTATGTTTTACTCTGTGTGTGTTTGACTGTGTTTGTGTGTGTGTGTTTTACTTTGTGTGTTTGTGTGTGTGTTTGACTTTGTGTGTGTGTTTGACTCTGTGTGTGTGTATGTTTTACTGAGTGTGTGTATGTGTGTGTGTTTGACTGTGTGTGTGTTTTA
>CM038728.1:36228733-36238733 GCA_021613375.1 Megaleporinus macrocephalus | reverse complement strand
TGTGTGTGTGTGTTTTACTATGTGTGTGTGTGTGTTTGACTCTGTGTGTGTTTTACTGTGTGTGTGTGTATTTTACTGTGTGTGTGTTTTTTACTCTTTGTGTGTGTATGTGTGTGTGTTTTACTCTTTGTGTGTGTTTTACTATGTGTGTGTGTATGTTTTACTCTGTGTGTTTGTGTGTGTGTGTGTTTTACTCTGTGTGTGTGTGTGTGTGTGTTTGACTGTTTGTGTGTGTGTGTTTGACTCTGTGTGTGACTGTGTGTGTGTGTTTGACTCTGTGTGTTTCTGTGTGTGCATGTGTGTGTGTTTTACTCTGTGTGTGTGTGTTTGACTCTGTGTGTGTGTTTGACTGTGTGTGTGTTTTACTCTGTGTGTGTTTGTGTGTTTTACTGTGTGTGTTTGTGTTTGACTCTGTGTGTGTGTGTGTGTGTGTGACTGTGTGTGTGTGTATGTTTTACTCTGTGTGTTTCTGTGTGTGTATGTGTGTGTGTTTTACTCTGTGTGTTTTTGACTCTGTGTGTGTGTTTGACTGTGTGTGTGTGTTTTACCCTGTGTGTGTTTGTCTATGTTTTACTCTGTGTGTGTGTGCGCGTGTGTGTGTGTGTGTGTGTGTGTGTGTGTTTGTTCTGAGCTGCTACTCGAGGGGTCCGTTCTCCCCTTGTTTCCTGCGACAGCCTGGAAGTTACCAGACGTGCTGTGAAGGCGGCACTTCGGTAGAAATTAAATCTAGGTTTTATTCGTTCTTGTGAATACGGTGTCGGTGAGAAAGCGGCGGTGACCTTGGCAGAAGTACACATCATATCTCAGATCCAACACGCTGCAGTGCAGAACCAGAACAACAGAACCCGTGTGTCTATCAGAACCCGGCCGTTTACACGGTACACAAGAGACTACACGACAAAACAGAGTTCTGGTATACACGGGATCAGAACAGCGCCCCCTGCACTGCAGTCAGTGTATGTAAAGGACTGACCGTAAGGTGGGATAGTTCTCTGGTCGCTGAGAGACGCTGCTCAGCTCGCGCTGATGTCAGACGTTCTGTAGAGCCAAGTTACGCAACACAGGAGCGGAAAAGGACCCTCTGGGGTCCGGCTGGCTGCAGGAACGTGGCTCCGCTGCAGCCTTTCCACACCGAGCGGTAGTGACGGCAGGAATTCACCGTTACACGCCAGTGACGCATAAGCAGCTCTCTGTAGCGGTGCATGCGGGGAGTTAGTGCGCTAGCATGCCTGGAGCTGTGGACGATATAAACTTGGCAGTGAACGGATTCATTAACGAACATTTCCTCACGCCATCTGCGACTGTCCACACGTCCACAGGATGGAGCAGACCGGGAGGAGGACAGTGTGTGGATCTCTCAGTCATCAGTCCAGAGATAATCAGTGATGTGTTTAATCTGAACAGACCGACACGCAGAAACCCTCACGCTCCTCATCAGTTCCTCAACGTCCTGCATCTCACCATCCAAACAAACCCAAACTCAGTGGTGTCGAGGTTCTGAACTCTGGGGTGGTCAGTACATTCAGTGGTGTTGAGGTTCTAGACACTGGGGTGGTCAGTCCATTCGGTGGTGTTGAGGTTCTGGACTCTGGGATGGTCAGTCTATTCAGTGGTGTTGAGGTTCTGGACTCTGGGGTGGTCAGTCCATTCAGTGGTGTTGAGGTTCTGGACTCTGGGGTGGTCAGTCCATTCAGTGGTGTTGAGGTTCTGGACTCTGGGGTGGTCAGTCCAGTGTTCAGCTTCTTCGTTTGCTGTGTCTGTATCTGCAGAGATATAAACAGGAGCAGAGCGAAAGAGAACATTGGAGCTGCTTCACCACCAGAGACGCTCTCAGAGAGGAGCGAGAGGAACGTCTGATGATCAACATTTCTTCTAGAACTGGTGAGGGTGAAGACAGAGGAGGGGGACTGTACATTTCCTGGTGATATGCTGCCCCCTGTTGTTTGGAGTATAAATTCAGTAGGTTGATTATCTGAAGGGACAGTGTTAGTGAGTCTATCAGGTCTTCCAGGTGGTTGTTAGGAGGAAACATGGTCTCTGACTCAGCGCTGTACGGTGGGCTTTCAAACTACAATAACACATCATCACTCTGCCCACCTCTACATGCACGACTGCACTGACCCCACGAATGAATGTCGATTGTTCTCTGACAGGTGGTCATCAACCATCAACCAACCATGTTGAACGTGCTGGTCAGGGTCGTCAACCTCAGCTCTTCAGCACCTGTGGGGTCAAGGCGTTCTGCTGGAGGTCAAAGGTCAAACACCTGAACTGAACTCCGTGACCGGTGGTTCAGCTAACACGTTCTCAGTAAAGCTATAATAAACACCCACAGACACTCGTACTGGTTCTCTCCCAGAGGTACACAGGACGTCTAGTACCACAGACGGAGAACCAGAAGGACAGAACATGCTGGAGGGTGGTTAATATGTTTGTGTGTAGACAGACTGAATGTCTCCAACTCTAGTTCATACCGTAAACAACATGCTTTACTAAATACATAAAAATAATAAGATCAGGAGAGCATCGTTAGAATCTGATCTCTCACCGTGCAGGTCTGAAACTTCACCGTGCAGGTATCTGGAAGAGCTTAAGGAACCCATGAAAACCGTTTAAACCTGTATGTGGGCAGTAAATGAGTTAACCACACCACCGAGGCCTTCACCACAGTTCTGCTTTCACTGGCTCCATCACCGCCGCGCTACCTTCCTCACAGAACCTCACAGCACGCTCTCCATCATTGCTATGTTTCATAGCAGTTCTCCATGAAGCTCTTTGACCACTGAGGGGCGCTACCCCTCTTCTGACACCACTGTAGCAGTACTGTTTTACTGTAGACAGACAGTAACATCTGTGGATGTTTTCAGACCTGAAGCAGGAGTGGAGCTTGATGTTCTCGGTGTCTCAGAGGTCAAAGTGCTGCTTATCTGCGTTGGTGGGTCTAGCAGGTCTTCCAGGTGGCTGTTAGGAGTCCCGTTTTCTCTGTATTTTTCAATCAGTTTCAGAAACGTGTTTCTCTTTGACTTGTACGGATTGTTGTGATTGTAAATAAGATAAATGAAGGTGGTCTCTGAGTTTCCAGTGCACTGTCGCTCTAACAGGGTGGATGTTCTCCTGTAAGGGTCACGGACGTCCAGTGATTTGTCCCTGGCGCTGTTTAGCCTTGGGCAGTGCGAGGAGAGCGTTAATGGCGTAGTCTCAGTTTACAGAAGGATTCTCTCCATGCAGTGATGCGCAACATGGCAGAACATCCAGAATCACTTCAAAGCCCACCAGCACAGCCTGGACCGCCTCCACTGAGCTCGGGGCAGCGCGCTAATCTCCTCCACCGCAGCGTCTCGCTCCAGAACACTCCGCCTGCGGGGAGCGTTCAGCCAGCGTCAGGACCTCTTTAGTGACTGGCTGGTGACGTTAGCACTTTTTAATCACCCACTCGAGAAAACAAACATGATGCAAAGTGAAGACAGCGGCGGTCTTCAGCGGTGGTCTTCAGCCGCGGCGTGGAATTTTTCTGAAGTGCCAGAAACTCAAACCGCCCTGAACAGAAGCTTTACTCATCAGCCTGGCAGCACTCGCCCTGACTCACCGCTCAGCGCCGGAGCAGGAAACCAACGCACAGGCGTCCTTTACCCTCATCCAGCGTTCTCACTTCACACGCCTGTCCAAGTCCCACCCGGCGCTCCCACTCGGCGCTCCCACTCGGCGCTCCCACCACAACAACACAGACAAATATCAGTTGAATGAGTGGCGCGGTGAGCCGAGCGCCGCTTTCCATCATCAATACAGCCCCTGAAACTGAGCCAGTCAACCTCGCCCACCTACACCGCCCGCCAACCCCACCCACCTACACCTCACACCTACCACCATCGCCCGTACCATCCGCACCATCGCCTGTCCCCAGTGGCCAACCTGCAGCTTCCAGATCTTCTGAAGAAACGTCCTTCTGTACAGAAGATACAATGATCTCAGATCTCAGAGCTGCTGAAGAAAGACTTCCCAGCCCGGCTGTCTTCTCTAAGAGACTGTGTCAGTTTTTATCTCTGGTCCGATCCCCTCCCTGGACGGAGGTGCAGGTGACTGTAGTCGTACTTTAAATCTTCAAAACCTGCCTCGACACGGAATTCACATTTATTGACTTTTCTGAACCCGCCCTTCCGTCTACTGATTCGATGAACTGCATCCAAGTAGACTTTAGATCATAACATGTTTTACTCTGTTCCTAACCTCAGATTAATGATTTTATAAACAAAAACAATCTAGTTTACATTGTTCCTCTACCTATGCCTCTGTATTCTGACCTAAGCCTCCTCTAGATTATTATAAATTATTATAAATTATTATAGATTATTATAGATTATGTTAAGGATTCTGATAATTTTGAAGAAAATAATTTATCTGAATATTAGAAGTTTATTGCGAAATAAATAAAATGGATTAACTGAAAGTCCTGGTTGAACAGTATGATCCCGATATTAATCCTAACACAAAGTTAGTTTAGCTGCACTATTACTGATCCTGATGTAGCTTTAAATAACTTCACTGTTTATAGAACTGATGGAAAATCTAGAGGAGGTGGTGGAGCAGTGTTTATAAGAGTTAGTCTCTAAGATGGATTATTAATTTACTCTCTGGGAAAATGAGTCTTTGGGGGTTTACAGGCCTTCGTCTGCTCCAGTTTCAGAAAGTGATGAAGGAGTGTTTATCACAGTGCACTGGTTCTGAAATGCTGGTGTTAGTGGATTTATATCTTAACTGGCTCTCTAATGCATCTGATCATCTGAAGGAGAACATCAGACAGTTCATCAATTAAAATCTAAAGAAGCCTTCCGAGTCGAGTCCGATTGATTTAATTCTAAAAGAGTAGATAGAATTACTTCCTCTGGCGTTTTGAACTTGGACTCTGATCATTGCCCGACTGGATGCATTAGAAACTGCTCCGAAATAAACCCAGCCTCTCGGACGGTGGTTAGAAATTAAATTTTAAACATTTTGATGAGCAAGCTTTTCTCTCCAACTTAGCAAAGAGTGAGATTCACCTTCCTCTCAGGATCAGTCGATGTAGCTCTAGATCACTTTAGTAAATCACTCTTAGCTGTTGTGAACAGACATGCCCCCTACAAAAGACTGATTTAAAGATAGGCTGAGCTCCTGGTTCCCAGGTGAAATCTCCTCATTGTTTAAAAAAAGGAATAGAACTGTGATGTGAGACGCACAAGGTCGGAAGATAACCGGCTAACATTCAGACAACTGAGAAACTGATATACCTCTGAAATTAGAAAAAAACAAATCCATCTATTATCTTCCAGAAAACAGTAAACTCCCTTAAAACCAGTCCTTCCAGTACCGCATCCAGTACCCCATCCAGTACCCCATCCAGTATCCCATCCAGAACCCCATCCAGTACCCCATCCGGTATCCCATCCGGTACCCCATCCGGTATCCCATCCAGTACCCCATCCAGTATCCCATCCAGTACCCCATCCAGTACCCCAACCACTATCCCATCCGGTACCCCATCCAGTATCCCATCCGGTACCCCATCCAGTATCCCATCCGGTACCCCATCCAGTGTCCCATCCGGTACCCCATCCAGAACCCCATCCAGTACCCCATCAAGTACCCCATCCAGTACCCCATCCAGCATCCCATTCCGTATCCCATCCAGAACCCCATCCAGTACCCCATCCAGTATCCCATCCAGTACCCCATCCAGAACCCCATCCGGTACCCCATCCCGTATCCCATCTGGTACCCCATCCGGTACCCCATCCAGTACCCCATCCAGTACCCCATCCAGTATCCCATCCAGAACCCCATCCAGTACCCCATCCGGTATCCCATCCGGTACCCCATCCGGTATCCCATCCGGTACCCCATCCGGTATCCCATCCAGTACCCCATCCAGTATCCCATCCAGTATCCCATCCAGTACCCCATCCAGTACCCCAACCACTATCCCATCCGGTACCCCATCCAGTATCCCATCCGGTACCCCATCCAGTATCCCATCCGGTACCCCATCCAGTGTCCCATCCAGTACCCCATCCAGAACCCCATCCAGTACCCCATCAAGTACCCCATCCAGTACCCCATCCAGCATCCCATTCCGTATCCCATCCAGAACCCCATCCAGTACCCCATCCAGTATCCCATCCAGTACCCCATCCAGAACCCCATCCGGTACCCCATCCCGTATCCCATCCGGTACCCCATCCGGTACCCCATCCAGTACCCCATCCAGTACCCCATCCAGTATCCCATCCAGAACCCCATCCAGTACCCCATCCGGTATCCCATCCGGTACCCCATCCGGTATCCCATCCGGTACCCCATCCGGTATCCCATCCAGTACCCCATCCAGTACCCCATCCAGTACCCCATCCAGTACCCCAACCACTATCCCATCCGGTACCCCATCCAGTATCCCATCCGGTACCCCATCCAGTGTCCCATCCGGTACCCCATCCAGAACCCCATCCAGTACCCCATCAAGTACCCCATCCAGTACCCCATCCAGTATCCCATTCCGTATCCCATCCAGAACCCCATCCAGTACCCCATCCAGTATCCCATCCAGTATCCCATCCGGTACCCCATCCCGTATCCCATCTGGTACCCCATCCGGTACCCCATCCGGTACCCCATCCGGTACCCCATCCGGTATCCCATCCAGTATCCCATCCGGTACCCCATCCGGTATCCCATCCAGTATCCGATCCAGTACCCCATCCAGTATCCCATCCAGAACCCCATCCGGTATCCCATCCAGTACCCCATCCAGTACCCCATCCAGTATCCCATCCAGTACCCCAACCACTATCCCATCCGGTACCCCATCCAGTATCCCATCCGGTACCCCATCCAGTATCCCATCCGGTACCCCATCCAGTGTCCCATCCAGTACCCCATCCAGAACCCCATCCAGTACCCCATCCAGTACCCCATCCAGTACCCCATCCAGTATCCCATCCCGTATCCCATCCAGAACCCCATCCAGTACCCCATCCAGTATCCCATCCAGTACCCCATCCAGAACCCCATCCAGTACCCCATCCGGTATCCCATCCGGTACCCCATCCGGTACCCCATCCGGTATCCCATCCAGTATCCGATCCAGTAACCCATCCAGTAACCCATCCAGTATCCCATCCAGAACCCCATCCGGTATCCCATCCGTTATCCCATCCAGTACCCCATCCGGTACCCCATCCGGTATCCCATCCGGTACCCCATCCAGTATCCCATCCAGTACCCCATCCAGTATCCCATCCAGTACCCCAACCAGTATCCCATCCGGTACCCCATCCGGTATCCCATCCGGTACCCCATCCAGTATCCCATCCAGTATCCCATCCAGTACCCCATCCAGTATCCCATCCGGTACCCCATCCAGTATCCCATCCGGTACCCCATCCAGTACCCCATCCAGTACCCCATCCAGTACCCCATCCACTATCCCATCCGGTACCCCATCCAGTATCCCATCCGGTACCCCATCCAGTACCCCATCCAGTACCCCATCCACTATCCCATCCGGTACCCCATCCAGTATCCCATCCGGTACCTAGTTAATGATCACACTCTGTCCTGTGTTTAATATATATTTAGCTACAGCTGGTCGTATATTAAGAAATACAGACGTAAACATTGAGTGTGTCTCCACCTCTACTGCCCCCCAGAGCCATGGGGTCTTCACACTCCAAACCCTCTCCTCATGTACAGTGTTCAATGCTCTCGCTACTGTTAACCCTCAGAAGTGTTCAGGTGTGGAGAGGGGGGAGGAGAGAGAGGGTAAAGAAGGGGGAGAGGAAAGGAAGGGGGAGAGGGTGGGGAACAGGAGAGGGAGAGGAGAGGAGGGATGAGAAGAGGCAGAAGGAGAGGGGGAGGAGAGGAGAGGGAGGTGGAGAGAGTGGGGCAGAGGAGAGAGAGAGAGGAGAGGGAGAGGACAGGGAGAGGGAGAGAGAGAGGACAGGGGAAAAAAAGAGAAGAGAAGGAGGAGAGGGATGAGAAGAGGAGAGGGGGAGTAAAGTAGGTCTGATGAAGCAGAAGCAGAATTCTGGAAAGCTGGTGATATTGTCTTGTATTTGTTTGGATTGAGGATCATTGAGCAGCTCTGTTTCTGGACCTGACCAGAACTGTTGCTCACTCCGTCTCAGAGTCACTCCGTCTCAGAGTCACTCCGTCTCAGAGTCAGTCTGTCTCAGAGTCACACCGTCTCAAAGTCACTCCGTCTCAGAGTCACACTGTCTCAGAGTCACTCCGTCTCAGAGTCACACTGTCTCAGAGTCACACTGTCTCAGAGTCACACCGTCTCAGAGTTACACCATCTCAGAGTCACACCGTCTCAGAGTCACACCATCTCAGAGTCAGTCCGTCTCAGAGTCACACTGTCTCAGAGTCACACCGTCTCAAAGTCACACCATCTCAGAGTCAGTCCGTCTCAGAGTCACACTGTCTCAGAGTCACTTCAGCTATGAGACAACGTGAAGTCCAGCATAGTCACTGTTTAGTCATTAGAGTGGACGTTGTTGTGACCAGTAGACAGTATTCCGAGGCTGTTTTCCAAAACAACAACAGCAACTACAAACAACCCCCGAACAAACAAACAACCCCAACATAAACAAACAAACAACCCCCGAACAAACAAACAACCCGCCAAATAAACAAACAACCCCAAACAAACAACCCCCAAATAAACAAACAACCCCCAAACAAACAAACAAACAAACAACACCCAAACAAACAAACACATGATCAAACGCTACAACAGGAGTAGCGTGCTCCGGAGCAGAAGGAGGATGAAAGTAAGGAGGGCGTGAGGAGTAAAGCAGTGTGATGATGCGAGCCCTGAAGCATTCCGGAATTCCTTACCGTGAACTTGCGGATGTAGTCGGACACGCTGAAGCCCGCGGTGCTGAGGAGCAGAGATCTGTACACCGAGGTGCCCATGCTGCGGGGTCCTGCTCCTGCTCTGGACTCAGCGGGACGTGAAGTAGTCCATTTGGAGAACGGCTCGCTGCGGCGGGACAGCATTCCCTGGAACCGGACTCTCGGGGTGCTGAAACATTCTGGAAGGGCTTATGTGGGCGTATACGAAGCAGACTCGGTCTTATCACCATGAACCCTTTTTCACTGGCTCCCAGCCCCTCCTGAGGACAGGACCCCTTCAGTGGCGGCGGCACCGGGCCCACCCAGCACTTCCTGCTCGGAGATAACAGCTGCCTGAGATTAGCGCCGGCTATGCTGGAAATGTGAGTGTCCAGTTTTATTAATAGGTCCAGATTTTCCTTTTCACATCAGGAGGGTCTCGAGGGAAAAGACCACCACAACTCCCAAACATCAACATCAACACTGGACTTCAGGTCAGAGAGTAAGACCTGGACAGACCGTCCATGTACATTATTAATAACCTAGATACGAGAATATATACAGATCAGCCATAACATCAACACCACCTCCTTATATCTCCACTCACTGTCCACTGTATCAGCTCCACTGACTATACAGGACCTCCACTCACTGTCCACTGTATCAGCTCCACTGACCATACAGGACCTCCACTCACTGTCAACTGTATCAGCTCCACTGACCATACAGGACCTCCACTCACTGTCCACTGTATCAGCTCCACTGACCATACAGGACCTCCACTCACTGTCCACTGTATCAGCTTCACTGACCATACAGGACCTTCACTCACTGTCCACTGTATCAGCTCCACTGACCATACAGGACCTTCACTCACTGTCCACTGTATCAGCTCCACTGACTATACAGGACCTCCACTCACTGTCCACTGTATCAGCTCCACTGACCATACAGGACCTTCACTCACTGTCCACTGTATCAGCTCCACTGACTATACAGGACCTCCACTTACTGTCCACTGTATCAGCTCCACTGACCATACATGACCTCCACTCACTGTCCACTGTATCAGCTCCACTGACCATACAGGACCTCCACTCACTGTCCACTGTATCAGCTCCACTCACCATAC
>CM038728.1:36203733-36223733 GCA_021613375.1 Megaleporinus macrocephalus | reverse complement strand
GAGGTGTGTGTGTATATATTTGTATTTATATGTTTTGGAGGTGTGTGTATATATTTGTATTTATATATTTTGAGATGTGTGTGTATATATTTGTATTTATATATTTTGAGATGTGTGTGTACATATTTGTATTTATATATTTTGGAGGTGTGTGTGTGTGTATATTTGTATTTATATATTTTGGAAGTGTGTGTGTATATATTTGTATTCATATATTGTGGAGGTGTGTGCATATATACATATATTTGTATTTATATATTTTGGAGGTGTGTCTATATATATTTGTATTTATATATTTTGGAGGTGTGTATATATATATATATGAATTTGTATTTATATATTTTGGAGGTGTGTGTGTATATATATATTTGTATTCATACATTTTGGAGGTGTGTGTATATATTTGTATTTATATATTTTGGAGGTGTGTGTGTATATATTTGAATTCATATATTTTGGAGGTGTGTGTATATATATATTTGTATTTATATATTTTGGAGGTGTGTGTATATATATTTGTATTTATATATTTTGGGGGGGGTGTGTGTATATTTATATTTATATATTTTGCAGATGTGTGTGTGTGTGTATATATATATATATTTGTATTCATATATTTTGAGATGTGTGTGTATATATTTGTATTTATATATTTTGGAGGTGTGTGTATATATATTTGTATTCATATATTTGGAGGTGTGTGTGTATATATATATATATATATATATATATATATATATATATATATATATATATATATATTTGTATTTATATATTTTGGAGGTGTGTGTATATATATTTGTATTTATATATTTTGGAGGTGTGTGTATATATATATTTGTATTTATATATTTTGGAGGTGTGTGTATATATTTGTATTTATATTTTTGTGTTTGTATATATTTGTATTCATATATTTTGAGATGTGTGTGTATATATTTGTATTTATATATATTGGAGGTGGGTGTGTATATTTGTATTTATATATTTTGGAGGTGTGTGTGTGTATATTTATATTTATATATTTTGTAGGTGTGTGTATATATGTATATATATATATATATAATATATATATTTGTATTTATATATTTTGGAGGTGTGTGTATATATATATTTGTATTTATATATTTTGGAGGTGTGTGTATATATATATATATATACACACATATATATATATTTGTATTCATATATTTTGAGATGTGTGTGTATATATTTGTATTTATATATTTTGGAGGTGTGTGTATATATATTTGTATTCATATATTTGGAGGTGTGTGTATATATATATATATATATATATATATATATATATATATATATATATATATATATATATATATATATATATATATATATATTTGTATTTATATATTTTGGAGGTGTGTGTATATATATTTGTATTTATATATTTTGGAGGTGTATATATATGTATTTGTATTTATATATTTTGGAGGTGTGTGTATATATTTGTTTTTATATTTTTGTGTTTGTATATATTTGTATTCATATATTTTGAGATGTGTGTGTATATATTTGTATTTATATATATTGGAGGTGGGTGTGTATATTTGTATTTATATATTTTGGAGGTGTGTGTGTATATTTATATTTATATATTTTGTAGGTGTGTGTGTATATATATATATATATATATATATATATATATATATATATATATATATATATATATATATATTTGTATTTATATATTTTGGAGGTACCGCAGCGTCCGGTCCAACACGACCAGACTCTGCAACAGCTTCTTCCCCCAAGCCATCAGACTTCTCAACACAACTCAACGTCTGAACTGATATCTTTCTCCAACCATTTACCCCAGATAAAAAAAGGGAAGCATTTTTTGCACAAAGCATTGCACTAACAACTTTACTACCTCACTGGACTCTATTTATTACACATTGCACAATTTGCACACAACCAGCAATTATTTATTATTCTCTGTCTGTACTGTGTTGTGTTGTCTGTCCGTACTTGTTTGTTTGTGTTGCACTTGTGTCTGTATGCACTGTCTATGTTGCACCATGGTCCTGGAGGAACGTTGTTTCGTTTCACTGTGTACTCTGTATGTAGTTGAAATGACAATAAAAACCCACTTGACTTGACTTGACTTGAGGTGTGTGTGTGTGTATATTTATATTTATATATTTTGGAGGTGTGTGTGTATATATTTGTATTTATATATTTTGAGATGTGTGTATATATATTTGTATTTATATATTTTGGAGGTGTGTGTGTATATATTTGTATTTATATGTTTTGGAGGTGTGTGTATATATTTGTATTTATATATTTTGAGATGTGTGTGTATATATTTGTATTTATATATTTTGAGATGTGTGTGTATATATTTGTATTTATATATTTTGGAGGTGTGTGTGTATATTTGTATTTATATATTTTGAGATGTGTGTATATATATTTGTATTTATATATTTTGGAGGTGTGTGTGTATATATTTGTATTTATATGTTTTGGAGGTGTGTGTATATATTTGTATTTATATATTTTGAGATGTGTGTGTATATATTTGTATTTATATATTTTGAGATGTGTGTGTATATATTTGTATTTATATATTTTGGAGGTGTGTGTGTGTATATTTGTATTTCTATATTTTGGAAGTGTGTGTGTATATATTTGTATTCATATATTGTGGAGGTGTGTGCATATATATATATATTTGTATTTATATATTTTGGAGGTGTGTGTATATATATTTGTATTCATATATTTTGGAGGTGTGTATATATATATTTGTATTTATATATTTTGGAGGTGTGTGTGTATATATATATATATATATATTTGTATTCATACATTTTGGAGGTGTGTGTATATATTTGTATTTATATATTTTGGAGGTGTGTGTGTATATATTTGAATTCATATATTTTGGAGGTGTGTGTATATATATATTTGTATTTATATATTTTGGAGGTGTGTGTATATATATTTGTATTTATATATTTTGGGGGTGTGTGTGTATATTTATATTTATATATTTTGCAGATGTGTGTGTGTGTGTATATATATATATTTTTGTATTTATATATTTTGGAGGTGTGTGTATATATATTTGTATTTATATATTTTGGAGGTGTGTGTATATATATATTTGTATGTATATATTTTGGAGGTGTGTGTGTGTATATTTATATTTATATATTTTGGAGGTGTGTGTATATATTTGTTTAGATGATTTTAATTACTATTTTTATTTTATTAATTTTTAAATCAGTCAGAGTTAGTGTTTTAGTGAACTCACATCGAACACGCTCACACTGCTCAACCCACTCCCCCTGGAACGCTAACGTAGGCCGAGGCTACGGGGTCAGAACTCTGCAGGGCGGGCTGGAGGGCCGTTGTCGGTGGGAGTGAACGGCTGTGGGGGTCTGGGTTATGTAAGCTCTGTGAAAGCGAAGGCAGGTAGGAGTTCTCTCGGTGGGAGTCGATCCTCTGAACAACAGCACAAAGAGGAGCTGTAGAAGGAGAGCGAGACGAGGCGAGGAGAACCGGCCGCGGCTCCACTGGAGGAGCAGAAATAAAAACGGGAGCAGCTAACGTCGCTCAGGAGCCGCTACCCTGTGGACCCCCGGGGTTCGGGGAACATGGCGGCGGTTGTGTGATGATTGTAGGAGTAAGTGTGACCCGCGTCTGTGTGTAGAGGCTGTGTTTGCGTGGGCGGCGCTCCAGGTGGCGCTGTGAACGCTCCTATTGTTAAAACAGAGCGTCACCGTAGTCTAATGCTCCGCTGCTGCTCACAGGTCACATGACTGTTCTCTGTCCTCTCTGTCCTCCATCCAATCTGTCCTCTCTGTCCTCCCTGTTCTCTCTGTCCTCCCTGTCCTCCCTGTCCTCCCTGTCCTCCTTGTCCTCTCTGTCCTCCCTGTCCTCTCTGTCCAATCTGGACTTCACTCTCAGCACCGAGCTCACTGCTCCTCTAGAGGGACGCGTGGGAGATGACGAACAGATTCAACACACGACCAAACGCTGCCAGAGATTCTTCATCACTTCTCCAGCCAGCACGTCAGATCTCCAGCTCCATCACACCTGAGCACAGACCACACGCTCACCTGCACTGAACACCCACCCACACTGTTCAGACTTCTGATAGAAGTGAGGAGATGTTTGATCCTCCTTACAGGTTTAGAAGAAACATCATCACTATCACCTCTTCAGGTACAAAGAGGTACTACAGTGACTCACTATCACCTCTTCAGGTACAAAGAGGTACTACAGTGACTCACTATCACCTCTTCAGGTACAAAGAGGTACTACAGTGACTCACTATCACCTCTTCAGGTACAAAGAGGTACTACAGTGACTCACTATCACCTCTTCAGGTACAAAGAGGTACTACAGTGACTCACTATCACCTCTTCAGGTACAAAGTGGTAGTACAGTAGTAGTTTCAGAGCCAAGCTGGGCAGACTACAACTTCTCCGGACACCGGCGTGGCGGGTCAGAGCGGTACGAACAAAGGGCAAAAGGAAGCGATGCAGGCGAAGACTGAAGAGAGGGAAGCGGGCCGGCGTGCTAGCCAGGCTCAAGGCTAACGCCGACAGACCCCCGATTCCATCTCTCTTCCTGTCCAATGTTCGCTCTTTGGACAACAAGCTGGACCTTCTGCGGCTGAGGATGAGTGTTTCTGATGAGATGAGGAACTGCGCTGTGATCTGTCTCACGGAAACATGGCTAAACGACAGCATGCCGGACTCAGCCTTCCAGCTCGCCGGCCGGCAGCTCTTCCGCGCGGACTGCAACCAGCTGTCTGGAAAAGCACGAGGGGGCGGCTTATGCGTCTACATAAACAAAGGTTGGTGCACAAACTGTGTGATGGTAAACGCCCTATGCTCCGAGGCAACAGAACAGCTGACCGTGAAGTGTCGGCCACACTATCTGCCTCGGGAGTTTACAGCTGTGTTCGTCATTGCCGTTTACATAGCACCGGATGCTAATGCTAACAACGCACTGAAGGAGCTACATGACAACATCAGCTCGCTTCAGAACAAGCATCCGGAGGCGTTTTACGTGGTGGCGGGGGATTTTAACCACGTGAACCTGACGAACATTTTGCCGAGGTTTTACCAACACATAGACATTCCAACACGGGGAGACAACACACTCGACCGTGTTTACACCAACATCAGAGACGCGTACAGAGCCGTCCCCCACCCCCCACCTCGGGCTCTCCGACCACATCTCCATTATGCTGGTCCCTGCATACCACCCCCCGCTGCGACGCTCCAGACCCACACAGAAGACCATCACTGTTTGGCCCCGGTGACGCAGACGCTGTGCTGCAGGACTGTTTCGGCTGCACAGACTGGCATGTCTTTAGGGAGGCTGCTGAGAGTGAGGGGGAGCTGGATCTGGAGGATTACACATCTGCTGTCCTCGGGTACATCAGCAAGTGTGTGGAGGATGTCACCACCACAAAGACAGTGACCTGCTACCCGAACCAGAAACCCTGGCTGAATGGAGAGGTGCGTTCTCTACTGAAAGCCAGGGATGCTGCCTTCAGGTCTGGCGACGCACAGGAACTCAGGAGGGCTAGAAGAGAGCTGACCGCAGGTGTTAAGAGGGCCAAAGCTGCATATGCTCTGAAAATCCAGGGACACTTCTCCTCCCAGGATCCTAGGAGCATGTGGAGGGGAATTAAGTGCATCACAGACTATAAAACCAGAGATGCACAATGTTCCAAAGACCCCTCCCTGCCTGAGGCTCTCAACAAATTCTATGCCCGCTTTGAGGACCCTGACACCCCGCCCAGCATAAGACTCACCCCTCCACCTGGAGAAGTACCCCTCTGTGTGACACCAGCAGAGGTAAGGAGGACCCTCAGGAGGATCAACCCCGGAAAAGTGCTGGTCCGGATAATATACCCGGACGAGTACTACGGGAGTGCGCTGATCAGATCTCCGAGGTCCTGGCAGACATTTTCAATGTCTCCCTCACCCAGGCAGCTGTTCCCACCTGCCTGAAGACCGCCACCATCATCCCGGTCCCCAAGAGCTCCACAGTGACAGGTCTGAATGACTACCGGCCGATAGCTCTCACGCCGATAGTCACTAAATGCTTTGAAAGACTGGTTATGACCCACATCAAAGCCACCATCGACGTCACTGTGGACCCACACCAGTACGCCTACAGGAGGAACCGATCCACAGACGATGCCATTTCCTCTGTGGTCCACACTGCCCTCACCCCACCTGGAGCAGAAGGACTCTTATGTCCGTATGCTCTTTGTGGACTTCACTTCCGCCTTTAACACCATGATACCCCAGACACTGACAGATAAGCTCTCCTCACTTGGTCTGCGCTCTTCTCTTTGCAACTGGGTCCTGGACTTCCTGACCAACAGGCCGCAGTCTGTGAGGATCCACAACCTCTCCTCCTCCACCACAATCCTCAGCACTGGCTCCCCTCAGGGCTGTGTGTTGAGCCCCCTTTTGTTCACGCTGCTCACATATGACTGCTCACCCATCCACCCAGGCTGTCATATTGTGAAGTTTGCGGACGACACGGCAGTGGTCGGATGCATCACAAACAGTGATGAGTCTGGCTACAGACGGGAGGTAGAACACCTGGAGGGTTGGTGCAGAAAGAACAACCTCTGCATCAACATAAAGAAGACGAAGGAGATGATTGTGGACTTCAGAAGGGGCAGACATGCCCACCTCCCCCTGCATGTCGGAGGGTCTGCGGTGGAAGTGGTCTCCAGCTACAGGTACTTGGGTGTTCACCTGAGCAACAACCTCACCTGGAGCAACAACACTTCCAGCCTGGTCAGGAAGGCACATCAGCGGCTCTACTTCCTCAGGCGGTTGAGGCGAGCTGGGCTCGGGAGCTCGGTCCTCACCTCCTTCTACAGATGTGTGGTGGAGAGCGTTCTATGCTCCAGCATCAACGTGTGGCACGGAAGCTGCTCTGCTGCAGACAGGAAAGCTCTGCAGAGGGTGGTGAAGGCTGCACAGAGGTCTGTCGGAGTCAGCCTCCCCACCACCACGGACATATACACCTCCAGATGCAGGAAGAGGGCCACCTGCATCATGAAGGACCCCACTCATCCAGCACACTCACTGTTTGTCCCGCTCCCCTCAGGCAGGAGGCTGCGGAGCGTTAAGTGTAGAACGAACAGACTGAGGAACAGCTTCATTCCGGAAGCTGTAAGACTTTTAAACGCCACTTAGTGGAACCACTGCACTGACACTTTTACTGCACTGACACTTTTACGACACCAGTCACTTTAATACACTCTGCTGCTACCTTCTCCATTCCTGTTCATTTTATTTTCATATATTTTATATATTTATGTTTATTTTATTTATTTAAGTACTGCTGTCTGGGTAAAACTGGGTCCTTGGGTACCACAATTTCGTTCCACCCCATGTACCACATGTGATGCGAATGACAATAAAGTCTCCTTGAATCCTTGAATCCTTACAGTGACTCACTATCACCTCTTCAGGAACAAAGAGGTACTACAGTGACTCACTATCACCTCTTCAGGTACAAAGTGGTACTACAGTGACTCGGCATCACAAGGACAGGATGGGCTGGGGCTGGTTAGCTTGCCAACTTTAGTAGACGTGTTTCAAGCACTCTCAAAACTGTTATTGCTTCACATTCTGTTCATTTTTATTACACTTCACTCTTTAAGTGTGTTCTGGTCAGCACTGGTACGGTACTGTACACAGTAATAGACTATTTGCAGCATCACCACACGTCCTGGAAAACCAAGAAAACCTGGAAATGTGTAGGTAAGCTTTCTAGATACACCTGGAAAAACCACCCTGTAGCAAGTTATGCATGACCTTTTCCATTCGTCCACTCATCCTGAAATCTGACCACCAGGTCACTTTCTGGAATTTCATGTGTTTTTTCTGTCCAAAGGACAGAGAGAGGTTAGAACATGTTCATGAAAAAGTGAGTTTTGATCATATTTGGTACATAAAACCACACTGGTCTAATAAGATCAAAGGGATAAAATGAAATAAAATAAAATGTGGGATATTGGCCCTTTAACCGAGAGCATTACTCATACACACAGATAGACAGACAGCTTCTGCCATCTAGTGGCTGCAAACGCAACAGCCTGTAACTCAACAGAGCTTTTGAAGTATGAGGTTAATAAAACATCACAGAGACACACAGATAAACACGAGCAGAGTCAGAGCGACTCGACCTACAGCGAGTCAGGAGCTTCTCCAGGTTCCTCATGAGCTTCTCAGAAACAGCTCATAACCAGAAACAGATGCACTTCAGTGATGAGTAAAGATTCTGATCCTGTGAGCTGTATTTAAGAATAAACACTGTCTCAGATCAGCTCTGAACTCAGGTAACAGAGATCAAACAGCTTCTCTCCACAGAAGCACATACAGCAGGAGGAATCTGCTCACAGGATGTTTGACCAAACCAGGGCCCTGTTTGACCAAACCAGGATGCTGGCGCACCTAAACAGAACTTCGTGAGGGTAATTTTTTTAAAATAAATAACTCAAATTCTGTGAGTCAGATGTTTCACCAAACTGTGGTTAAATCAGATCTCCAGGTTGTTCTCCACCTTAAACCGCACAGGACCTTCAATCCTACAGTCTTATTTAGAGGACATTACACACCCACACCTTTCTTTTTTTCTATATCTAATTGTCTATAAAATTAATTTATTTTTTATATGTGTAAGGTTTCGTTTGCAACATACAAACAATATACAACATACAGTGCTGTGCAGTTTCAGTCACTTGGTGATATTATAATATTTAAAAAGCTATTTATTCCAGACAGGAAGTTTTCATTTACTCAGTAAATACTTTATTATTAAATATTAAACAGTACTAATAGAGTAAGTAGTGCTTTTACACTTTATTATTAAATATTAATCAGTATTAATAGAGTAAGTAGTGCTTTTACACTTTATTATTAAATATTAATCAATATTAATAGAGTAAGTAGAGCTTTTACACTATTATTAAATATTAATCAGTATTAATAGAGTAAGTAGTGTTTTACACTTTATTATTAAATATGAATCAGTATTAATAGAGTAAGTAGAGCTTTTACACTTTATTATTAAATATTAATCAGTATTAATTGAGTAAGTAGTGTTTTACATACGTCAGTGTGTTTATTTAACTCTTTCCAAGCTTCTCCTAAACAACCCAGTATTATTATCAGTTCTGATCTAATACCTGCTTTGACTGCTCAGTACTTCATTAAGATAAATCAAGAACTGAACACATTCATACAATGTCTGGGGCCAACTTATTAACATACATCTACTTATTTAGCCTACAGCAGTTCAGCTCCGCCCACTCATACTGAAGTTCTATGGAATGTTAAGCTCGGAGGGCTTTTCTTATTTAAATTTTTTTTAACTATAGTTTCAGAGTGAGGGATAAAGAGAGGTGTCAGATCGTGTAGACAGTGTAGAACGTTTAGATGAACATCAAAGCATTATTGTGAAACTTCTAGAAGGAAATGTTAGATCCAGTAAATCCCAGTATTCAGGCAGAAACAGGAGAATAACCATAAACGTGTGTTTACGACCTTCACCATAATTAAATCATTACAAACTTGTTCTAACAGCTGCACCGTCCAGTCTGTCCACTTCCGGGAGGCCAAGCTGTAAATACCAGAACCAGGAGTTTAATTCCAGCCTTTAAGGAACACAGAGAGTGGACGGTCCAGCATCGGCCAGCAGAGAAAACAAAGACACCCGCTCCACAGAGATACTCCATCAAACATACACTAACATTAACACTACAGTTACAGCTACAGTACAGTAGAGTACAACTAGTTACAGTACAGTAGACTATAGTATAATTAGTTACCGTACAGTAGAGTATAACTAGTTACAGAACAGTAGAGTAGAGAATAATTAGTTACAGTAGAGTATAACTAGTTACAGTAGAGTATAACTAGTTACAGAACAGTAGAGTAGAGAATAATTAGTTACAGTACAGTATAACTAGTTACAGTACAGTAGACTATAGTATAATTAGTTACCGTACAGTAGAGTATAACTAGTTACAGAACAGTAGAGTAGAGAATAATTAGTTACAGTAGAGTATAACTAGTTACAGAACAGTAGAGTAGAGAATAATTAGTTACAGTAGAGTATAACTAGTTACAGAACAGTAGAGTAGAGAATAATTAGTTACAGTACAGTATAACTAGTTACAGTAGAGTATAACTAGTTACAGTACAGTAGAGTATAACTAGTTACAGTAGAGTATAACTAGTTACAGTACAGTACAGTAGAGAATAATTAGTCACAGTACAGTATAACTAGTTACAGTGGAGTATAACTAGTTACAGTACAGTAGAGTAGAGTATAACTAGTTACAGTAGAGTATAACTAGTTACAGTACAGTAGAGTAGAGAATAATTAGTTACAGTACAGTATAACTAGTTACAGTAGAGTATAACTAGTTACAGTACAGTAGAGTAGAGTATAACTAGTTACAGTACAGTATAACTAGTTACAGTAGAGTACAACTAGTTACAGTACAGTAGAGTATGACTAGTTACAATAAAGTATAACTACAGTTACAGTACAGTAGAGTATAACTAGTTACTATACAGTAGAGTATAACTAGTTACAGTACAGTAGAGTATGACTAGTTACAGTAGAGTATAACTAGTTACAGTACAATAGACTAGAGTATAATTAGTTACAGTACAGTAGAGTATAACTAGTTACAGTAGAGTATAACTAGTTACAGTACAATAGACTAGAGTATAATTAGTTACAGTACAGTAGAGTATAACTAGTTACAGTAGAGTATAACTAGTTACAGTACAGTAGAGTATAACTAGTTACAGTACAGTAGACTAGAGTATAATTAGTTACAGTACAGTAGAGTAGAGTATAACTAGTTACAGTACAGTAGACTATAGTATAATTAGTTACACTATAGTAGACTATGATTAGTTACAGTACAGTAGAGTATAACTAGTTACAGTAGAGTATAACTAGTTACAGTACGGTAGAGTAGAGTACAACTAGTTACAGTACAGTAGAGTATAACTAGTTACAGTACAGTAGAGTATAGTATAATAAGTTACAGTACAGTAGAGTAGAGTATAATTAGTTACAGTACAGTAGAGTATAAGTAGTTACAGTACAGTAGAGTATAACTAGTTACAGTACAGTAGACTATAGTATAATTAGTTACAGTACAGTAGAGTATAATTAGTTACAGTACAGTAGAGTATAAGTAGTTACAGTACAGTAGAGTATAGTATAATAAGTTACAGTACAGTAGAGTAGAGTATAATTAGTTACAGTACAGTAGAGTATAAGTAGTTACAGTAGAGTATAACTAGTTACAGTACAGTAGACTATAGTATAATTAGTTACAGTACAGTAGACTTAAGTATAAATAGTTACAGTACAGTAGAGTATAACTAGTTACAGTAGAGTATAACTAGTTACAGTACGGTAGAGTATAACTAGTTACAGTAGACTATAGTATAATTAGTTACAGTACAGTAGACTTAAGTATAAATAGTTACAGTACAGTAGAGTATAACTAGTTACAGTAGAGTATAAGTAGTTACAGTACAGTAGAGTATAACTAGTTACAGTACAGTAGACTATAGTATAATTAGTTACAGTACAGTAGACTAAAGTATAAATAGTTACAGCACAGTAGAGTATAACTAGTTACAGTACGGTAGAGTATAACTAGTTACAGTAGAGTATAACTAGTTACAGTACGGTAGAGTATAACTAGTTACAGTAGAGTATAACTAGTTACAGTACAGTAGACTATAGTATAATTAGTTACAGTACAGTAGACTGCAGTATAAATAGTTACAGCACAGTAGAGTATAACTAGTTACAGTACGGTAGAGTATAACTAGTTACAGTAGAGTATAACTAGTTACAGTACGGTAGAGTATAACTAGTTACAGTAGAGTATAACTAGTTACAGTACAGTGTAAGTGCAGTACGGTGGTGTTCTGGGCCTGTAGGGGTTAATCCACAGCACTTCTGTAGTTCTTCTAAAAGTACAGGAGTAATAAAATACCCTGAGTTACTCAGGAATGCGAGAGTATGTCAGCTTTGAGCTTCTAAGCTACTCTCCACAAGTTAAACCGCAGGAGAACTCGGGGAGCCCCCTGTGATCTGCAGAGACCTCCGAGTGGCCTGAGGCAGCTACACAGACAGTTCAGCCCCAAAAACCTTGTTTACTCAGTTTCTCACTTTTACTCTAAACTGCTGTCGAGTCAGAACGAGTTTCATCACTTCTACAGACGAGCTCTTCACTGAGGAACCTGAAGACCTGCTTCTCAAACCTTCTTATATTTACACTCTAATAACAAACCACAGTTCTTCAACAGTTATAAACAGAACCACCACCACGACCATCAGAACCATCTAGACCTTCAGAACCATCTAGACCTTCAGAACCATATAGAGGCTTAAATAGTTGTTCTCCACATACGGTTCTTTAAAGAGGGTACCAGCATACGTTCATACAGCACAGTGGAACACAGTCTGAAACTGAATCAGCCAGGAGAGTTTAACCCTTCAATCAATCAATCAATCAATCAATCAATCAATCAATCAATCAATCAATCACTCAACCTCCAGTTTAACTGGGAATCATGTTAAGAGTGACAGATGATGGTAATTAAGAGAACTAATTAAGAAACTGAATAATTAAAGCCAGTCAGATTAATGAGCTACACACAGTAATAAATTAAAACATAATAGATTTTAAAATAAAATAATCCGGTACTGTGAGTGACGGACCACCCCTGCGGCACATACGGGGGGCAGTAGACTCCTGCAGGTTCTCTCAGGAGGTGGAAGGTGTGGAGCTCCTGCTGAGCTTTTCATTAAGGAGGCGGTTGTGTGTAAATAAAGCAGCTCGTAAAAGTAGGAATTCCCGCACAGACCCCCCCCCCAACTCACCACACCCCTCCGACTCACCCCCCCGACTCACCACACCCCTCCGACTCACCCCCCCGACTCACCACACCCCTCCGACTCACCACACCCCTCCGACTCACCCCCCCAACTCACCACACCCCTCCGACTCACCCCCCCCGACTCACCACACCCCTCCGACTCACCACACCCCTCCGACTCACCCCTCTGACTCACCCCCCCGACTCACCACACCCCTCCGACTCACCCCCCCGACTCACCACACCCCTCCGACTCACCACACCCCTCCGACTCACCCCTCCGACTCACCCCTCCGACTCAGCCCCCCGACTCACCACACCCCTCCGACTCACCCCCCCGACTCACCACACCCCTCCGACTCACCCCCCGACTCACCACACCCCCCCGACTCACCACACCCCTCCAACTCACCCCCCCGACTCACCACACCCCTCCAACTCACCCCCCCGACTCACCACACCCCTCCGACTCACCCCCCCGACTCACCACACCCCTCCGACTCACCACACCCCTCCGACTCACCCCTCCGACTCACCCCCCCCGACTCACCACACCCCTCCGACTCACCCCTCCGACTCACCCCCCCGACTCACCACACCCCTCCGACTCACCCCCCCCGACTCACCACACCCCTCCGACTCACCCCCCCGACTCACCACACCCCTCCGACTCACCCCCCCGACTCACCACACCCCTCCGACTCACCACACCCCTCCGACTCACCCCTCCGACTCACCCCCCCGACTCACCACACCCCTCCGACTCACCCCTCCGACTCACCCCCCCGACTCACCACACCCCTCCGACTCACCCCCCCCGACTCACCACACCCCTCCGACTCACCACACCCCTCCGACTCACCCCTCCGACTCACCCCCCCGACTCACCACACCCCTCCGACTCACCCCCCCCGACTCACCACACCCCTCCGACTCACCCCTCCGACTCACCCCCCGACTCACCACACCCCTCCGACTCACCCCCCCGACTCACCACACCCCTCCGACTCACCCCCCCGACTCACCCCCCCGACTCACCACACCCCTCCGACTCACCCCCCCGACTCACCCCCCCAACTCACCACACCCCTCCGACTCACCCCCCCAACTCACCACACCCCTCCGACTCACCCCCCCCGACTCACCACACCCCTCCGACTCACCCCCCCGACTCACCACACCCCATCCGACTCACCCCCCCGACTCACACCAAACCACACACCAAACCACACACCACTCACACACCAAACCACACTCACACCAAACCACACACACACACCACTCACACCAAACCACATACCACACTCACACCAAACCACACACCACTCACACCAAACCACACTCACACCAAACCACACACCACACACACACCACTCACACCAAACCACATACTACACTCACACCAAACCACACACACCAAACCACATACCACACTCACACCAAACCACACACCACACTCACACCAAACCACACACCACACACCAAACCACACTCACACCAAACCACACACCACTCACACCAAACCACATACTACACTCACACCACTCACATCAAACCACACACCACACTCACACCAAACCACATACCACGCTCACACCAAACCACACAGCACACTCACACCAAACCACACAGCACACTCACACCAAACCACACACCACACTTACACCAAACCACACACCACACTCACACCAAACCACACACCACACTCACACCACATCACACACCACACTCACACCACATCACATACCACACTCACACCAAACCACACACACCCCCAACACCTCACACCTCAACTTCCTGTATATTCATCAGCTCACCAATCCACACACCACACTCACACCACTCACACCAAACCACACACCACTCACACACCACACACCAAACCACACACCACACACCAAACCACACTCACACCACTCACACCAAACCACACACCACACACACACCACTCACACCAAACCACACTCACACCAAACCACATACTACACTTACACCACTCACACCAAACCACACACCAAACCACACACCACACTCACACCACTCACATCAAACCACACACCACACACACACACCACTCACACCAAACCACATACTACACTCACACCACTCACACCAAACCACACTCACACCAAACCACACACCACACTCACACCAAACCACACACCAAACCAGACCTCCCCTGACACACCTCAACTTCCTGTATATTCATCAGCTCAGCTCACCAAACCACATACCACACTCACACCAAACCACACACCACTCACACCAAACCACACTCACACCAAACCACACACACACACCACTCACACCAAACCACATACCACACTCACACCAAACCACACACCACTCACACCAAACCACACACCACACACACACACCACTCACACCAAACCACATACTACACACACACCACTCACACCAAACCACACACACACCAAACCACATACCACACTCATACCAAACCACACACCACACTCACACCAAACCACACACCAAACCACATACTACACTCACACCACTCACATCAAACCACACACCACACTCACACCAAACCACACACCATACTCACACCAAACCACACACCACACACCAAACCACACACCACACTCACACCACACTCACACCACTCACACCAAACCACACACCACACTTACACCAAACCACACACCACACTCACACCAAACCACATACTACACTCACACCAAACCACATACTACACTCACACCAAACCAGACTCACGCCAAACCACACACCACACTCACACCAAACTACTCACACTAAACCACACTCCTCAGGACGTGGCATTGTTCTCTCACTGTTTGGTTCAGAGCTTACCTGTCCGTGGTCTCCAGGCCGCCGTGTAACGAGTCTCTCCTCAGGTCCAACCGATCTTGGCTTCTCCACAGCGGGACCCTGTCTCCATCCCTGGAGCCCAAGAGAGCTGCAGACTCATCGACCTGCCCCGGCACTCACCTCCAACCGGCTGAGCCTTTCCCTCTGGCGCCCCCGTGGAGTGAAGTTGGTTGACCAGCGGACTTCCGGACTGGTTCCCTGTAGTGAGTTGGCCGGCCCCCTTAATGACTGTTTTAACATCACCTCCCCTCGAGCTAGCGAGGGTGCACCCCGTTGTCCCCAGGTGAGCTCCAGACCACGGCCCTAAACACAAACTGTCCAAACAGGGCTGGTTCCCGTCTCCTCTGTTCACAGGACGAGAGGTGCTGCTCTGTTCCCCCCACGCTCAGCCAGGAGACCCTGAGTGGAGCCAAAGTGGTTAAACAGCTCAGTCCATCCAGCCTCCTCCAGGGACCGTCTAGCAGCTAGCCTCGGGCTCCCTGCCTCCTGCTGCAGTGGAACTCTGCCGGCGAGGCCTGGACTCTACTGTTGTTTATATTCTGCTCTGAGTTAATAAAGCTCTGAAGATGGATCGTATTTCACCTCTTGAGTCTCAATCCTTACACTGTGCCTTTAAAGGAGCAGTCAGGGATTTACAGGCCCCTCCCCCCAGCACCCCTGCAGGAGCTCCATGGACGAGAAACCCCAGCTGGACATCGCTGGACTAAACACCATCACACAGCAACAACCACGACGCAGCAGTTACCCTCACACACCTCACTAGAACCACCGCAGCACTTAAGGTGGAACAGCAGAGTTCTAACTAGAGGCCCCCGTACGGAACAGCTGCAGCACTTAAGGTGGAACGAGAAAGAAGCTGAAACCTGACTGTAGCTAATTAATGGAGTTAGCCGGTTTGTGAAGAGCTTCATAGCAACAAAGATCTAAAACCAAGCAACGTTTACCTTCCCATCTCTAAATTTGGGGGTGGAGCTTCTGAGAATGCACTGAAGGGACAGGTGTGTATAAACAATCATTTTCTAGAATTGTTGACTGCACCTTTAATCCAGTCTGGTTTGGTGAACTCGGTCTGATCCGCCGGTTATTGTTCAGTTAAATACAATAAATCTAAAAATCAAGTATCAGACCGAGTATCAGACCGAGTCTAGAACTATCAGTGATACACCACACGTTCTGCTGAGGAGCTTCCACTCATACGCTTCCTCTGGGAGATGGTTCCACCTTAAAGAACTTCTTTACTGGAGAACAGAAACACAGACGACAGCAGAGATAAAGGTCCCTCTAAACACAGCCGCTGAATCAGAGAACCTTTAGAGAACCTTTAGAGAACCTTTAATGAACAGAGTGAGAACATGCAGAGAAAACAACAACCTGTGTATTCAAATTCAAACAAACACACAGCGAACCGGGTCTGACAATACAGTACAGTATAATACTGGGTCCGACAGTACAGTATAGTACAGTACCAGGTCCGACAGTACAGTACAGTACCAGGTCCGACAGTACAGTACAGTACAGTATAATACTGGGTCCGACAGTACAGTACAGTACCAGGTCTGACAGGACAGTACAGTACAGTATAATACTGGGTCCGACAGTACAGTACAGTACGAGGTCCGACAGTACAGTACAGTACCGGGTCTGACAATACAGTACAGTACAGTACGAGGTCCGACAGTACAGTACAGTACCAGGTCTGACAGTACAGTACAGTACCAGGTCCGACAGTACAGTACAGTACCAGGTCTGACAGTACAGTACAGTACAGTACAGTACCAGGTCTGACAGTACAGTACAGTACAGTATAGTACTGGGTCAGACAGGACAGTACAGTACCAGGTCTGACAGTACAGTACAGTACCAGGTCCGACAGTACAGTACAGTATAGTACCGGGTCAGACAGTACAGTACAGTACAGTACAGTACCAGGTCTGACAGTACAGTACAGTACAGTACAGTATAGTACCGGGTCAGACAGTACAGTACAGTATAGTATAGTACAGTACAGTATAGTACCGGGTCAGACAGTACAGTACAGTACAGTACAGTACCAGGTCTGACAGTACAGTACAGTACAGTACAGTATAGTACTGGGTCAGACAGTACAGTACAGTACAGTATAGTACTGGGTCTGACAGGACAGTACAGTACCAGGTCTGACAGTACAGTACAGTACCAGGTCCGACAGTACAGTACAGTACAGTACCAGGTCTGACAGTACAGTACAGTACAGTACAGTATAGTACCGGGTCAGACAGTACAGTACAGTATAGTACAGTACAGTACAGTACCAGGTCTGACAGTACAGTACAGTACAGTACAGTACAGTATAGTACCGGGTCAGACAGTACAGTACAGTATAGTACAGTACAGTACAGTATAGTACCGGGTCAGACAGTACAGTACAGTACAGTATAGTACCGGGTCCGACCGGGATGCAGATTTACCCAAACAATACAATCTCAAATCTGCCCTGTTCTCTAAACTCCTCCCACCGAGGCGGGGCCGGTCTCCTGAATACAGATCAGGCTACAGAGGACTTTCAGAGGCAGACCACTGGTCCCGACCTGTCCCAGTACTTCTGAACATAATCTGGATCTTCAGTCTGAAGAGCGACTCCGGCTTCACCGTCAACATGAGCGCCAGAGCGGGAACCCTTCAGCGCGTACAGCTCCGCCCACCGAGCTGCGGTGATATCAGATTTATAATCAGACCATATGTTTATTAACTCCGCGTCTGATTTGACTCTAACTGACTCGCTAAAGGCAGAGCGTGACTCATCAGTCTGGTTTACGGAGACGGTGATGGGACGCGGGTGTTTGAGAGGCATGTGCTGCTGTTTGGAACTAAATCTTGTATCTCCACTTCGTTTTATTCGTTTTTTTCAATAATCTGAAAGAATCTGTTTCGTATCGTAAGTAGGAATTTCACGATCAGTGGACTGAAAGAAAAATCCCAGAATCACTAGTAAAACCCGGCTCCGGACTTTCTTCTGTTTAACAAAGGGCAGTTGTGGCCTGAAGGAAAGGGATCCGGTCTTGTGACCGGAAGGTCGCCGGTTCGATCCCCGGGATCCCCCAGGCCATGACTGAGGTGCCCTTGAGCAAGGCACCTGCTCCCCGGGCGCTGTGGATAGGGCTGCCCACCGCTCCGGGCACGTGCGCTCACTGCCCCCTAGTGTGTGTAAATGTGGGTGTTTCACTGCCCCCTAGTGTGTGTTCACTAGTGTGTGTTCACTAGTGTGTGTAAATGTTGGTGTTTCACTGCCCCCTAGTGTGTGTTCACTAGTGTGTGTAAATGTGGGTGTTTCACTGCACGGATTAAACGCGGAGGTCAAATTCCGCTGTGTACAAATCACACGTGGCTAATTTGAGTGTCTAAGAATCTCGTCTGAACGCTGCGGGTCGCTGTTTCTGCTGAGTGAGTTTGGGGGATTTGGAGACCCCTCTGGTGGAAACGTGTAACTGCGTGCAGAAGGACACTGTAGTGTGGGTTGTGGTTCGAGTGGATGAACCTGAGATCTGGAGGAGAATTAAAATAGATCCCAGTGTGAACTCTGTGAATGTCGTGAGTGACATCTAAACATCGAGCCGGACCTTCTTTACCAGACAATAATAAATAAAGACGTACAACGTTTTAAATTTAAAACTTTAAATTATGTTTTCAGGCTTTCAAGGTGACTCACACTCGCCAACTCACCTGTTTATAAATCACTTGTTGCAGATACTGTTAAAACCAGAGTTCAGGGGACTGTTAAAACCAGAGTCCCCCCCCCTTGCTGCTCACGTGACAAATCACAGAAAATTCCATTTTTCAAAATTCCTGTAATAAACCATTAAAATACAGACATTCTGATTTAGATCTGTTCACAGTGGAGGTGAATGGAACCAGACGTCCTCCTCTAGAAGCTCCTCACAGAAAGTTCTTACAGTAGATGTTATAAATACACTGTCTGATTCTGAGACTCTGTTTATGATAGTTTAGAGAAGATCTCAGTCTTAAACTCCATTCATGGTGGAGGGATACATGCAGGACGCTGTGAGGTTCAAATAGTCCCCAAAGAAAACCTAGTTCAGATGTACTGCTATATTTTCCTATCACTAAATAAAATGTGTATATTTGTGTTGTAGTCATGGTTACCATCACTACCACTGTAAACAACATCTGAACCGTCTCACACCAAAACACTCTCCATCACTCTGTTCG
>CM038728.1:36166233-36198733 GCA_021613375.1 Megaleporinus macrocephalus | reverse complement strand
TATTATCGTTAGAGAATCATTATTAACTGGAAGCAGCGCCGCCGAGTGGTCAGTTTTTACATTTGGCTCTATTTCGTCTTTTCCAACATCTAAACAGAACATCTAAACAGAACATCTGAACAGAACATCTAAACAGAACATCTAAACAGAACATCTGAACAGAACATCTGAACAGAACATCTGAACAGAACATCTGAACAGACTGCGTACGTTTCTATGGATCGTATATTTACCGAGCTCTACTTTCCAAATCTCCTCCTAACAACCACCCGGAAGACCTGCTAGACCACTAACACTGACCCCCCAACAGCTCTTTAATCTTATGGAGAGAGGAGAACATCACACTGGTTCAGATCTGAGAACGTCCAGGTGTCTCTGTCCATCCTTCCACTCTGAGAAGACACCTCAACACTGTGGGTCTGACAGGACGTGTAGATGTTCAGGAAGCTCCTCGCTGAGAAAAGGAGATACAGACACACCAAACAAGGAAGGACGGACACAAGAGACCCTCCGCTGGTCCCACCTTTCTCCTCCTCCTGCTTCTTCAGGCCCACCGTCTTTGGTCTGCCCCGCCCTCTCCGGATCGGATCTGATTGGCTGTTGGTTCGGGGCCGCCTCCTGTTTTCCATGTCGTTGGTGGAGGTCAGGTTGATTTTCTCCTTCCGTATTCTCTCCGTCCGTCGCCGCTTCGCGTCCAGTTTATCTGAAGAAAGATCAAAGACATCAGAGCGAAAGAGAGAGAGTACAAAATAAAAGTCTTTCTAAAATAAAAGTCC
Organism: Megaleporinus macrocephalus; assembly: GCA_021613375.1. Taxonomy (NCBI): domain Eukaryota; kingdom Metazoa; phylum Chordata; class Actinopteri; order Characiformes; family Anostomidae; genus Megaleporinus; species Megaleporinus macrocephalus. The sequence continues at coordinate 36,197,957 of CM038728.1, read as the reverse complement.
TCTTTAAAAACAAATCCTCAAAATTAACCCTTAATTATTCTCTACACGTCCTTCCAGAAAACACTACTTTATAAAAACTGCTCTGTAGACTAATAATAAAATATTATTATTGTTATTATTGTTATTATTATTATTATTATTATTATTAACAATAATACTCACATACCAACACAACCTGAACTCAATAATAATCACAGATAATATTATAAAACATTACACACAATTCAATTCCTATTTTAATCACCGACAGTTAAACAATTCTGTGATGTCACTAACAGCGGAGCCTTCAGCAGCCCTGGACACCTGGACACCTGGACACCAGGATACCTGAACACCTGGACACCTGAACACCTGGACACCAGGATACCTGAACACCTGAACACCTGGACACCAGGATACCTGAACACCTGGACACCTGAACACCTGGACACCAGGATACCTGAACACCTGGACACCTGAACACCTGGACACCAGGATACCTGAACACCTGAACACCTGGACACCAGGATACCTGAACACCTGAACACCTGGACACCAGGATACCTGAACACCTGGACACCAGGATACCTGAATACCTGAACACCTGGACACCTGGACACGTGGACACCTGAGTGTCTCAGCCGTTAATACTCCGGTGGTCCTGATCTCAGCGCGGAGGCCGGTGTGAGCAGCGAGCCTCGTTCTGATTTAGTACTGATGAACTCGTCAGCAGTGACATCACAACTGACCTCCGTCTGAGAGGAGGAGCTCCTCATCACAGCAGCAGTACAGTGAGGGGCACTGCTGCTGTGATGAGGAGCTCCCCCGCCTCTCCCTCCCTCCCTTTGGTTCTCTCTCCCTTTGGTTCTCTCTCCCTCTGGTTCTCCCTCCCTCCCTTTGGTTCTCTCTCCCTCCGGTTCTCCCTCTCTCCCTCCGGTTCTCCCTCCCTCCGGTTCTCTCTCCCTCCGGTTCTCTCTCCGCCTCTCCCTCTCTCCCTCCGGTTCTCCCTCCCTCCGGTTCTCTCTCCCTCCGGTTCTCTCTCCGCCTCTCCCTCTCTCCCTCCCTCCGGTTCTCTCTCCCTCCGGTTCTCTGCCCCCAAACCCTGAAAAAAGACGTTGATGGTGGAAAATTAGCTATGATAAAAAAAGAAGAACAGAAAGTACTGAAAAACCACTGAAAGGTACTGAAAAATACAAAAAATACTGAAAAGTACTAAAAAATACTTAAAAGTACTGAAAAGTACTGGTCTGACGCTCCTGCAGGACTCGCGCTCCGGTTTATTCCCGCTGACGGAATCAAAGCCCTGGTTTTCCTGCAGAGCTCAGATTCCCGTACGGGATCATAGCACGGTTCTCTCAGCAGCTACAGAGGATCACCGAGGAACCAGAGCTCCACCAGTTCCTGCTCCTCTCAGCTCCTCTGCCTCCTCACTGACCAGGCCAGAGCGAGCTGCTGTTTGAGGACCAGGAGCAGCAGAGACGTCAGGAACCCGCTCCGGTCCGTTATCCTCACTTTCACTCCAGCCGACTCCACACTTCCTCCTTTACTCAGAGGCAGTCGGAGCCGAGACGGCGCTCAGTCACAGAACCACAGTCTCACAGACGCAGGAGGGACAGGACGAACAGGAGGGACAGGAGGGACAGGAGGGACAGGAGGGACAGTGGGAGGTGAAAGAAGGACGTGTACCTAGGGCAGGAGGAGATCTCTCACTCAGCTTAGCGTTCAGCAGCTTCCGGCTAATGAAGACGTAACCGCATGGGCAGGACTTACAGGCCACCGGAATCTGAGAGAAACACAAACACAGTTTACTACACACTCCACAGTTTACTACACACTCCACAGTTTACTACACACTCCAGTTTACTACACACTCCACAGTTTATTACACACCCCACAGTTTATTACACACTCCAGTTTACTACACACACCAGTTTACTACACACTCCACAGTTTACTACACACTCAACAGTTTACTACACACCCCACAGTTTATTACACACTCCAGTTTACTACACACACCAGTTTACTACACACTCCACAGTTTACTACACACTCCACAGTTTATTACACACTCCAGTTTACTACACACTCCACAGTTTACTACACACACCACAGTGTACTACACACACCACAGTGTACTATACACTCCACAGTTTACTACACACTCCACAGTTTACTACACACTCCACAGTTTTCTACACACTCCACAGTTTACTACACACACCACAGTTTACTACACACACTCCACAGTTTACTACACACACCAGTTTACTACACACACCACAGTGTACTACACACACCACAGTGTACTATACACTCCACAGTTTACTACACACTCCACAGTTTACTACACACACCAGTTTACTACACACTCCACAGTTTACTACACACCCCAGTTTACTACACACTCCACAGTTTACTACACACTCCACAGTTTACTACACACACCACAGTTCAATACACACACACACCAGTTTACTACACACTCCACAGTTTACTACACACACCAGTTTACTACACACTCCACAGTTTACTACACACCCCAGTTTACTACACACACCACAGTTCAATACACACACACACCAGTTTACTACACACTCCACAGTTTACTACACACACCAGTTTACTACACACCCCAGTTTACTACACACTCCACAGTTTACTACACACACCACAGTTCAATACACACACACCAGTTTACTACACACTCCACAGTTTACTACACACCCCAGTTCACTACACACTCCACAGTTTACTACACACTCCAGTTTACTACACACCCCAGTTTATTACACACTCCACAGTTTACTACACACACCACAGTTCAATACACACACACCAGTTTACTACACACTCCACAGTTTACTACACACTCCACAGTTTACTACACACTCCACAGTTTACTACACACCCCACAGTTTACTACACACCCCACAGTTTACTACACACTCAACAGTTTACTACACACCCCAGTTTACTACACACCCCAGTTTACTGCACACTCCAGTTTACTACACACTCCAGTTCACTACACACACCACAGTTCAATACACACACCAGTTTACTACACACCACAGTTTACCACACACCCCCAGTTCAATAAACACACCACAGTTTACTGCACACCAGTTCAATACACACCCCACGGTTTACTACACACACCACAGTTCAATACACACCCCACGGTTTACTACACACACCACAGTTCAATACACACCCCACGGTTTACTACACACACCAGTTTACTACACACACCACAGTTCAATACACACATCACGGTTTACTACACACACCAGTTTACTACACACACCACAGTTCAATACACACACCAGTTTAATACCCCCCCCCCCCCCCCCCCCCACACACACACACACACACATACTATAACTATATATATCCGCTCAAAAGTTTAGGATCACTTTATAATTTCATTTCATGCAATTCACAAACAATACTGTTACACACATACACACACATACACACACATACACACACACACACTCATTATATATATATATTCCGTATTTATACATAAAACAATTCTGCAGCAAGCTGTACATAATAAAAGCTGTAACATCATTCAGAACAATCGACAATTATCACTATTATTATTATTATTTTTATTATTATTATTATTATTAGGGTTATAATTAGACTGAAACAAAGAGCATGCGCTGTAAAAGACCCGTATGTGCCACAGTAGTATTAATAATTATTATTAATATCAGAGCAGCAAAATAAATACTGCACACAGATCAAAGACAGGCCGACTAATACACCTCCGAGTTAATCGATTTGGCCTGATATTCCGTATTAGATTAAAATGTGAAATTAGGAATTTTCAGATCCACCTTAAAACCGAAACTCTGAATCCAGAACATTCCAAACAGCAGCTCGTGAACGAGGAAGCCGAGCTCGAGCCTCGCCTCGCGCTGCTGTGAAGTTTGTTGTGCTTTTGTTAAAACAGCAGCAGCTCAACTTGATAATCAGCCCGTCAGCACTAATATCACTAATATCACTAATAACACTAATAACACTAATAACAGCGGTTCACCTCACCTGCTGGTCACACTCCGGGCACGACTTAGTGGCCATTTTCACTTTCTTCACTTTATTTGTAGACATGATTAAAAGTCCTGCACAATCGCTCCCCTCGCTGCGCGTGCCCGTGCGCATACGCGTGTGTGTGTTGCAGGTTTTAGTCCAACTCCAGGCGCGAGCTCAGCTCATCTCACTCTCGCATACACTCTGTCCTTACATATACTAAACTAGTCACTCTCACACACTCTTACACTCTCTCTGTCTCACTCTCTCTCTATCTCACTCTCTCACTGTCTCACTCCGAAATGAAAACTCCTCCATTCGCTTCTCTCCTTCTCCTCCACTGCGCAGGCGCACTGTGCACATGTGTCGTTCGCCAGAGACTCGGCTCTTTGAGTCGACTCTTTTATCTGAATCGGTTCTCGTAAAAAAAATCAGATTCAGAAAGTAGATCAAAAGAATGTGATTAAACAAACAAAACACAAATATTAGACGAGTTTATATATCTGTAAATGTAAATGGTTGGTGTTTATGTGTGTATAGATGTAAATGGTTGGTGTTTATGTGTGTATAGATGTAAATGGTCAGTGTTTGTGTGTATATAGATGTAAATGGTTGGTGTTTATGTGTATATAGGTGTAAATGGTCAGTGTTTATGTGTGTATAGATGTAAATGGTCAGTGTTTATGTGTATATAGATGTAGATGGTCAGTGTTTATGTGTGTATATAGATGTAAATGGTCAGTGTTTGTGTGTATATAGATGTAAATGGTCAGTGTTTATGTGTATATAGATGTAAATGGTCAGTGTTTGTGTGTGTATAGATGTAAATGGTTGGTGTTTATGTGTATATAGATGTAAATGGTTGGTGTTTATGTGTATATAGATGTAAATGGTCAGTGTTTATGTATGTATAGATGTAAATGGTCAGTGTTTATGTGTATATAGATGTAGATGGCCAGTGTTTATGCGTGTATATAGATGTAAATGGTCAGTGTTTATGTGTATATAGATGTAAATGGTCAGTGTTTATGTGTGTATATAGATGTAGATGGCCAGTGTTTATGCGTGTATATAGATGTAAATGGTCAGTGTTTGTGTGTATATAGATGTAAATGGTCAGTGTTTATGTGTATATAGATGTAAATGGTCAGTGTTTGTGTGTGTATAGATGTAAATGGTCAGTGTTTGTGTGTGTATAGATGTAAATGGTTGGTGTTTATGTGTGTATAGATGTAAATGGTCAGTGTTTATGTGTATATAGATGTAAATGGTCAGTGTTTATGTGTGTATAGATGTAAATGGTCAGTGTTTGTGTGTGTATAGATGTAAATGGTCAGTGTTCGTGTGTGTATAGATGTAAATGGTTGGTGTTTATGTGAATATAGATGTAAATGGTCGGTGTTCGTGTGTGTAGAGATGTAAATGGTCGGTGTTTATGTGTATATAGATGTAAATGGTCAGTGTTTATGTGTGTATAGATGTAAATGGTTGGTGTTTATGTGTATATAGATGTAAATGGTCAGTGTTTATGTGTGTATATAGATGTAAATGGTCAGTGTTTATGTGTGTATAGATGTAAATGGTCGGTGTTTATGTGTATATAGATGTAAATGGTCAGTGTTTATGTGTGTATAGATGTAAATGGTCAGTGTTTATGTGTGTATAGATGTAAATGGTCAGTGTTTATGTATGTATAGATGTAAATGGTCAGTGTTTATGTGTGTATAGATAGTCCTGTACAATATTCGGCGGGACAGGTGGGCAGTTATTACCTCAGAGAGAGAGAGAGAGAGAGAGAGAAAGAGAGAGAGAGAGAGAGAGATAAGAAAAACAGAGTTAGTTATGGTTTGTGTTAGTACAGAGACAAAGTTAGTTCTGGTTTAGGTTAGTACAGAGACAGAGTTAGTTCTGGTTTGGGTTAGTACAGAGACAGAGTTAGTTCTGGTTTGTGTTAGTATAGAGACAGAGTTAGTTCTGGTTTGGGTTAGTACAGAGACAGAGTTAGTTCTGGTTTGGGTTAGTACAGAACAGAGTTAGTTCTGGTTTAGGTTAGTACAGAACAGAGTTAGTTCTGGTCTGGGTTAGTACAGAACAGAGTTAGTTCTGGATTGAGTTAGTACAGAGACAGAGTTAGTTCTGGTTGGGGTTAGTACAGAGACTGAGTTAGTTCTGGTTTGGGTTAGTACAGAGACAGAGTTAGTTCTGGTTTGTGTTAGTAAAGAGACTGAGTTAGTTCTGGTTTAGGTTAGTACAGAGGCAGAGTTAGTTCTGGTTTGTGTTAGTACAGAGACAGAGTTAGTTCTGGTTTAGGTTAGTACAGAGACAGAGTTAGTTCTGATTTGTGTTGGTACAGAGACAGAGTTAGTTCTGGTTTGGGTTAGTACAGAGACAGAGTTAGTTCTGGTTTAGGTTAGTACAGAGACAGAGTTAGTTCTGGTTTGGGTTAGTACAGAGACAGAGTTAGTTCTGGTTTGTGTTAGTACAGAGACTGAGTTAGTTCTGGTTTAGGTTAGTACAGAACAGAGTTAGTTCTGGTTTGCGTTAGTACAGAGACAGAGTTAGTTCTGGTTTGGGTTAGTACAGAGACAGAGTTAGTTCTGGTTTGGGTTAGTACAGAACAGAGTTAGTTCTGGTTTAGGTTAGTACAGAACAGAGTTAGTTCTGGTTTGGGTTAGTACAGAACAGAGTTAGTTCTGGTTTGAGTTAGTACAGAGACAGAGTTAGTTCTGGTTGGGGTTAGTACAGAGACTGAGTTAGTTCTGGTTTGGGTTAGTACAGAGACAGAGTTAGTTCTGGTTTGTGTTAGTACAGAGACTGAGTTAGTTCTGGTTTAGGTTAGTACAGAGGCAGAGTTAGTTCTGGTTTGTGTTAGTACAGAGACAGAGTTAGTTCTGGTTTAGGTTAGTACAGAGACAGAGTTAGTTCTGGTTTGTGTTGGTACAGAGACAGAGTTAGTTCTGGTTTGTGTTAGTACAGAGACAGAGTTAGTTCTGGTTTAGGTTAGTACAGAGACAGAGTTAGTTTTGGTTTGTGTTAGTACAGAGACAGAGTTAGTTCTGGTTTGTGTTAGTACAGAGACTGAGTTAGTTCTGGTTTAGGTTAGTACAGAGGCAGAGTTAGTTCTGGTTTGTGTTAGTACAGAGACAGAGTTAGTTCTGGTTTAGGTTAGTACAGAGACAGAGTTAGTTCTGGTTTGTGTTGGAACAGAGACAGAGTTAGTTCTGGTTTGTGTTGGTACAGAGACAGAGTTAGTTCTGGTTTAGGTTAGTACAGAGGCAGAGTTAGTTCTGGTTTGTGTTAGTACAGAGACAGAGTTAGTTCTGGTTTAGGTTAGTACAGAGACAGAGTTAGTTCTGGTTTGTGTTGGTACAGAGACAGAGTTAGTTCTGGTTAAGGTTAGTACAGAGACAGAGTTAGTTCTGGTTTGGGTTAGTACAGAGACAGAGTTAGTTCTGGTTTTGGTTAGTACAGAACAGAGTTAGTTATGGTTTGGTTTAGTACAGAACAGAGTTAGTTCTGGTTTGGGTTAGTACAGAACAGAGTTAGTTCTGGTTTGTTTTAGTACAGAGACAGAGTTAGTTCTGGTTTGGGTTAGTACAGAGACAGAGTTAGTTCTGGTTTGTGTTAGTACAGAGACAGAGTTAGTTCTGGTTTAGGTTAGTACAGAAAAGAGTTAGTTCTGGTTTGGGTTAGTACAGAACAGAGTTAGTTCTGGTTTGGGTTAGTACAGAACAGAGTTAGTTCTGGTTTGTTTTAGTACAGAGACAGAGTTAGTTCTGGTTTGGGTTAGTACAGAGACAGAGTTAGTTCTGGTTTGTGTTAGTACAGAGACAGAGTTAGTTCTGGTTTAGGTTAGTACAGAAAAGAGTTAGTTCTGGTTTGGGTTAGTACAGAACAGAGTTAGTTCTGGTTTAGGTTAGTACAGAACAGAGTTAGTTCTGGTTTGCGTTAGTACAGAGACAGAGTTAGTTCTGGTTTGGGTTAGTACAGAACAGAGTTAGTTCTGGTTTGGGTTAGTACAGAGACAGAGTTAGTTCTGGTTTAGGTTAGTACAGAGACAGAGTTAGTTCTGGTTTAGGTTAGTACAGAGACAGAGTTAGTTCTGGTTTGTGTTAGTACAGAGACAGAGTTAGTTCTGGTTTGTGTTGGTACAGAGACTGAGTTAGTTCTGGTTTAGGTTAGTACAGAGACAGAGGTAGTTCTGGTTTAGGTTAGTACAGAGACAGAGTTAGTTCTGGCTTGTGTTGGTACAGAGACAGAGTTAGTTCTGGTTTGGGTTAGTACAGAGACTGAGTTAGTTCTGGTTTAGGTTAGTACAGAGACAGAGTTAGTTCTGGTTTGTGTTGGTACAGAGACAGAGTTAGTTCTTGTTTGTGCTGGTACAGAGACAGTTAGTTCTGGTTTAGGTTAGTACAGAGACAGAGTTAGTTCTGGTTTGTGTTAGTACAGAGACAGTTAGTTCTGGTTTGTGTTGGTACAGAGATTGAGTTAGTTCTGGTTTGGGTTAGTACAGAGACTGAGTTAGTTCTGGTTTGGGTTAGTACAGAGACAGAGTTAGTTCTGGTTTGTGTTGGTACAGAGTCTGAGTTAGTTCTGGTTTAGGTTAGTACAGAGACAGAGTTAGTTCTGGTTTGTGTTGGTACAGAGACAGAGTTAGTTCTCGTTAGGGTTAGTACAGACACAGAGTTAGTTCTGGTTTGTGTTAGTACAGAGACTGAGTTAGTTCTGGTTTAGGTTAGTACAGAGACAGAGTTAGTTCTGGTTTGTGTTAGTACAGAGACAGAGTTAGTTCTGGTTTGTGTTGGTACAGAGACTGAGTTAGTTCTGGTTTAGGTTAGTTCAGAGACAGAGTTAGTTCTGGTTTAGGTTAGTACAGAGACAGAGTTAGTTCTGGTTTGTGTTTGTACAGAGACTGAGTTAGTTCTGGTTTAGGTTAGTACAGAGACAGAGATAGTTCTGGTTTAGGTTAGTACAGAGACAGAGATAGTTCTGGTTTAGGTTAGTACAGAACAGAGTTAGTTCTGGTTTGTGTTGGTACAGAGACAGAGTTAGTTCTGGTTTGTGTTAGTACAGAGACTGAGTTAGTTCTGGTTTGTGTTAGTACAGCGACAGAGTTAGTTCTGGTTTAGGTTAGTACAGAGACAGAGTTAGTTCTGGTTTGTGTTAGTACAGAGACTGAGTTAGTTCTGGTTTGGGTTAGTACAGAGACAGAGTTAGTTCTGGTTTGTGTTGGTATAGAGACTGAGTTAGTTCTGGTTTAGGTTAGTACAGAGACAGAGTTAGTTCTGGTTTGTGTTGGTACAGAGACAGAGTTAGTTCTGGTTTGTGTAAGTACAGAGACTGAGATAGTTCTGGTTTGGGTTAGTACAGAGACAGAGTTAGTTCTGGTTTGTCTTGGTACAGAGACTGAGTTAGTTCTGGTTTAGGTTAGTACAGTGACAGAGTTAGTTCTGGTTTGTGTTGGTACAGAGACAGAGTTAGTTCTTGTTTGTGCTGGTACAGAGACAGTTAGTTCTGGTTTAGGTTAGTACAGAGACAGAGTTAGTTCTGGTGTGTGTTAGTACAGAGACAGAGTTAGTTCTGGTTTGTGTTAGTACAGAGACTGAGTTAGTTCTGGTTTGGGTTAGTACAGAGACAGAGTTAGTTCTGGTTTAGGTTAGTACAGAGACAGAGTTAGTTCTGGTTTGTGTTAGTACAGAGACAGACAGAGTTAGTTCTGGTTTGTGTTAGTACAGAGACTGAGTTAGTTCTGGTTTGGGTTAGTACAGAGACAGAGTTAGTTCTGGTTTGTGTTGGTATAGAGACTGAGTTAGTTCTGGTTTACGTTAGTACAGAGACAGAGTTAGTTCTGGTTTAGGTTAGTACAGAGACAGAGTTAGTTCTGGTTTGTGTTGGTACAGAGACAGAGTTAGTTCTGGTTTGTGTTAGTACAGAGACTGAGTTAGTTCTGGTTTGGGTTAGTACAGAGACAGAGTTAGTTCTGGTTTGTCTTGGTACAGAGACTGAGTTAGTTCTGGTTTAGGTTAGTACAGAGACAGAGTTAGTTCTGGTTTGTGTTGGTACAGAGACAGAGTTAGTTCTTGTTTGTGTTAGTACAGAGACAGTTAGTTCTGGTTTAGGTTAGTACAGAGACAGAGTTAGTTCTGTTTTGTGTTAGTACAGAGACAGTTAGTTCTGGTTTGTGTTGGTACAGAGATTAAGTTAGTTCTGGTTTAGGTTAGTACAGAGACAGAGTTAGTTCTGGTTTGTGTTAGTACAGAGACAGAGTTAGTTCTGGTTTAGGTTAGTACAGAGACAGAGTTAGTTCTGGTTTGTGTTAGTACAGAGACAGAGTTAGTTCTGGTTTGTGTTGGTACAGAGACTGAGTTAGTTCTGGTTTAGGTTAGTACAGAGACAGAGTTAGTTCTGGTTTGTCTTGGTACAGAGACTGAGTTAGTTCTGGTTTAGGTTAGTACAGTGACAGAGTTAGTTCTGGTTTGTGTTGGTACAGAGACAGAGTTAGTTCTTGTTTGTGCTGGTACAGAGACAGTTAGTTCTGGTTTAGGTTAGTACAGAGACAGAGTTAGTTCTGGTGTGTGTTAGTACAGAGACAGAGTTAGTTCTGGTTTGTGTTAGTACAGAGACTGAGTTAGTTCTGGTTTGGGTTAGTACAGAGACAGAGTTAGTTCTGGTTTAGGTTAGTACAGAGACAGAGTTAGTTCTGGTTTGTGTTAGTACAGAGACAGACAGAGTTAGTTCTGGTTTGTGTTAGTACAGAGACTGAGTTAGTTCTGGTTTGGGTTAGTACAGAGACAGAGTTAGTTCTGGTTTGTGTTGGTATAGAGACTGAGTTAGTTCTGGTTTACGTTAGTACAGAGACAGAGTTAGTTCTGGTTTAGGTTAGTACAGAGACAGAGTTAGTTCTGGTTTGTGTTGGTACAGAGACAGAGTTAGTTCTGGTTTGTGTTAGTACAGAGACTGAGTTAGTTCTGGTTTGGGTTAGTACAGAGACAGAGTTAGTTCTGGTTTGTCTTGGTACAGAGACTGAGTTAGTTCTGGTTTAGGTTAGTACAGAGACAGAGTTAGTTCTGGTTTGTGTTGGTACAGAGACAGAGTTAGTTCTTGTTTGTGTTAGTACAGAGACAGTTAGTTCTGGTTTAGGTTAGTACAGAGACAGAGTTAGTTCTGTTTTGTGTTAGTACAGAGACAGTTAGTTCTGGTTTGTGTTGGTACAGAGATTAAGTTAGTTCTGGTTTAGGTTAGTACAGAGACAGAGTTAGTTCTGGTTTGTGTTAGTACAGAGACAGAGTTAGTTCTGGTTTAGGTTAGTACAGAGACAGAGTTAGTTCTGGTTTGTGTTAGTACAGAGACAGAGTTAGTTCTGGTTTGTGTTGGTACAGAGACTGAGTTAGTTCTGGTTTAGGTTAGTACAGAGACAGAGTTAGTTCTGGTTTGTGTTGGTACAGAGACAGAGTTAGTTCTGGTTTGGGTTAGTACAGAGACAGAGTTAGTTCTGGTTTGGGTTAGTACAGAGACAGAGTTAGTTCTGGTTTGTGTTGGTACAGAGACTGAGTTAGTTCTGGTTTGTGTTAGTACAGAGACAGAGTTAGTTCTGGTTTAGGTTAGCACAGAGGCAGAGTTAGTTCTGGTTTGTGTTAGTACAGAGACAGAGTTAGTTCTGGTTTAGGTTAGTACAGAGACAGAGTTAGTTCTGGTTTGTGTTGGTACAGAGACAGAGTTAGTTCTTGTTTGTGCTGGTACAAAGACAGTTAGTTCTGGTTTAGGTTAGTACAGAGACAGAGTTAGTTCTGGTTTAGGTTAGTACAGAGACAGAGTTAGTTCTGGTTTGTGTTGGTACAGAACAGAGTTAGTTCTGGTTTGGGTTAGTACAGAGACTGAGTTAGTTCTGGTTTAGGTTAGTACAGAGACAGAGTTAGTTCTGGTTTGTGTTGGTACAGAGACAGAGTTAGTTCTGGTTTAGGTTAGTACAGAGACAGAGTTAGTTCTGGTTTGTGTTAGTACAGAGACAGAGTTAGTTCTGGTTTAGGTTAGTACAGAGACAGAGTTAGTTCTGGTTTGTGTTGGTACAGAGACAGAGTTAGTTCTGGTTTGGGTTAGTACAGAGACAGAGTTAGTTCTGGTTTGTGTTGGTACAGAGACAGAGTTAGTTCTGGTTTGTGTTAGTACAGAGACTGAGTTAGTTCTGGTTTGGGTTAGTACAGAGACTGAGTTAGTTCTGGTTTGGGTTAGTACAGAGACAGAGTTAGTTCTGGTTTGTGTTGGTACAGAGACAGAGTTAGTTCTGGTTTGGGTTAGTACAGAGACAGAGTTAGTTCTGGTTTGTGTTGGTACAGAGACAGAGTTAGTTCTGGTTTGTGTTAGTACAGAGACTGAGTTAGTTCTGGTTTGGGTTAGTATACAGACTGAGTTAGTTCTGGTTTAGGTTAGTACAGAGACAGAGTTAGTTCTGGTTTGTGTTGGTACAGAGACAGAGTTAGTTCTGGTTTAGGTTAGTACAGAGACAGAGTTAGTTCTGGTTTGTGTTAGTACAGAGACAGAGTTAGTTCTGGTTTAGGTTAGTACAGAGACAGAGTTAGTTCTGGTTTGTGTTGGTACAGAGACAGAGTTAGTTCTGGTTTGGGTTAGTACAGAGACAGAGTTAGTTCTGGTTTGTGTTGGTACAGAGACAGAGTTAGTTCTGGTTTGTGTTAGTACAGAGACTGAGTTAGTTCTGGTTTGGGTTAGTACAGAGACTGAGTTAGTTCTGGTTTGGGTTAGTACAGAGACAGAGTTAGTTCTGGTTTGTGTTGGTACAGAGACAGAGTTAGTTCTGGTTTGGGTTAGTACAGAGACAGAGTTAGTTCTGGTTTGTGTTGGTACAGAGACAGAGTTAGTTCTGGTTTGTGTTAGTACAGAGACTGAGTTAGTTCTGGTTTGGGTTAGTACACAGACTGAGTTAGTTCTGGTTTAGGTTAGTACAGAGACAGAGTTAGTTCTGGTTTGTGTTGGTACAGAGACAGAGTTAGTTCTGGTTTAGGTTAGTACAGAGACAGAGTTAGTTCTGGTTTGTGTTAGTACAGAGACAGAGTTAGTTCTGGTTTAGGTTAGTACAGAGACAGAGTTAGTTCTGGTTTGTGTTGGTACAGAGACAGAGTTAGTTCTGGTTTGGGTTAGTACAGAGACAGAGTTAGTTCTGGTTTGTGTTGGTACAGAGACAGAGTTAGTTCTGGTTTGTGTTAGTACAGAGACTGAGTTAGTTCTGGTTTGGGTTAGTACAGAGACTGAGTTAGTTCTGGTTTGGGTTAGTACAGAGACAGAGTTAGTTCTGGTTTGTGTTGGTACAGAGACAGAGTTAGTTCTGGTTTGGGTTAGTACAGAGACAGAGTTAGTTCTGGTTTGTGTTGGTACAGAGACAGAGTTAGTTCTGGTTTGTGTTAGTACAGAGACTGAGTTAGTTCTGGTTTGGGTTAGTACACAGACTGAGTTAGTTCTGGTTTAGGTTAGTACAGAGACAGAGTTAGTTCTGGTTTAGTTAGTACAGAGACAGAGTTAGTTCTGGTTTGGGTTAGTACAGAGACAGAGTTAGTTCTGGTTTGGGTTAGTACAGAGACAGAGTTATTTCTAGTTTGTGTTATAAACGACTGGCCCTGCAGGACGATAAACTTTCAGGTTCAGGACTTTAGTGTTTACGTGTGTAAAGTATGTACAGCAGTTTTGGTGTTAGTGTCCTTTTGGAGAGCAGCGAGTTTCTCCTGCAGCCCTGCTGTCCACACAGATCACCACCTGCTGACCAGCACACCTGATTCACCTTCAGGTTCACTGACATACTCAGAGATTTACACACCTTTACACTCACAGACAGGAACGCTGAATCTGCTGTTCAGGAATTGTATGAAAACCTGATTACAGTATATTATAAAGTTTGATATTATATTATATGTTATATTAAGTATTAAGTATGTAAAGTTTGATATTAAATTCAAAGTTAATTGTAGTTAAAACGTGAAAAACGTTAATATTAGAAACAACGAACACACAGCTAATGAATGAAGATCCGTTTGGGAGTCGAAAGAGTCGATTCTTTTTAGTGAACTGAATCGGTTGATGTGACTCACTGAAAAGAGCCGGAATGTCCAGCAGTACTTCCTCTGTGACCCGCACCGAGCATGCGCACTGCGGCGCCACTGCGTCACGTGGTGAAGGAACAATAAGACAAATGAGCAGAAAAGAAAAGAATGATTTACAGTTTATGTTCAGATAAAAGTCTGATTATCGATCATTTAATCAGCACTAATAATAATAATAATAATAATAATAATAATAATAATAATAATAATAATAATAATAATAATAATAATAGTAATCAGGTTAAACTGGTTTAAACAGGAATGTTGTGAGTTCGTGTGAAGATGTGCCCCCCCTCCCCACCCTCCTCCCCACCCCCTCCATCATCTATAACAATATTTAAATATAACATCGTTAAACAGCACGTGCCAACACAGTGTTCAGGTTTTCAGATGTTTGTAAACAAAAGCATCACTAACATAAACCACACCTTCAACTTCAAACACACTGTTTCAGAAAAACAAACAGTTCAAACAGAAACGATGAACATTTAAACCAGGACTAACTGAAGTGACGTCATAATAACCTGCCAGCCAATCAGCTGCTTGTTACTATGCAGATTATGTTAGTGTCCACTGACAAGCACAACTATAAAAAACTAAATAAATATAAATATAAATACCATTAAATATAAATATAAATATAAATACCATTAAATATAAATATAAATACCATTAAATATAAATATAAATATAAATAAAGAGGAGATGAAGTTGAGGCTGAGGTTCTGAAAGTGATTACAGTCTGAGATGTTACTGCTGAGGCTGGGGAATGCTGATGGAATGCTTAGGGAATGCTGAGGGAATGCTGAGGGAATGCTGGGGGAATGCTGAGGGAATGCTGAGGGAATGCTGGGGAATGCTGAGGGAATGCTGAGGGAATGCTACGAGAATGCTGAGGGAATGCTGAGGGAATGCTGGGGAATGCTGATGGAATGCTTAGGGAATGATGAGGGAATGCTGTGAAATGCTTAGGGAATGCTGAGGGAATGCTGTGGAATGCTGATGGAATGCTTAGGGAATGCTGAGGGAATGCTGAGGGAATGCTGGGGAATGCTGATGGAATGCTGAGGGAATACTGGGGAATGCTGAGGGAATGCTCGGGAATGCTGATGGAATGCTGAGGGAATGCTGAGGGAATGCTACGGGAATGCTACGGGAATGCTGAGGCTGTGAGGGGAAGCGTGTCTGTTCTGCTGCTACAGGCCAGAGTGTTGGTGTTGTTGGGGTCCGGAGGGGCAGCTCTTCCACAAGTCTGACATCAGCAGCCAAGACCCCAAAACATCCTCCAGCTCCTCCATCACTGCAGGAGAAACCAGAATGAGGTCAGTGAGGTTATACAGTCATCTGTCCACTAGAGGGCAGCATTTCATTTATCTTGCTGAGTGGGCTCTACTGAGTGGGCTCTGCTGGTGAGACCCTGTTTATTTGTTTATCTGTTTGTGTTTATTTGTTTATGTGTGTTGGATGTTTTTAAACATGTTGTTTACATTTATTCACTTTACACACCAGCACAGTGTACGTAGAACAGGAGAGAGAGGAACCTCCTGAATCCCACCTTCTGAACCCCACCTCCTGAATCACACCTCCTGAACCCCACCTCCTGAATCCCACCTTCTGAACCCCACCTCCTGAATCACACCTCCTGAACCCCACCTCCTGAATCCCACCTTCTAAACCCCACCTCCTGAATCCCACCTCATGAACCCCACCTTCTGAATCACACCTCCTGATTCACACCTCCTGAATCCCACCTTCTGAACCCCACCTTCTGAATCACACCTCCTGATTCACACCTCCTGAATCCCACCTTCTGAACCCCACCTTCTGAATCACACCTCCTGATTCACACCTCCTGAATCCCACCTTCTGAACCCCACCTCCTGAATCACACCTCCTGAATCACACCTCCTGAACCCCACCTTCTGAATCCCAGGGTGTCAGCAGTGAGAGGAGGTCAGCAGTGAGAGGGGGTCAGCAGTGATGGGGGTCAGCAGTGAGAGGAGGTCAGCAGTGACGGGGGGTCAGCAGTGATGGGGGTCAGCAGTGAGAGGAGGTCAGCAGTGACGGGGGTCAGCAGTGACGGAGGGTCAGCAGTGAGAGGGGGTCAGCAGTGACGGGGGTCAGCAGTGACGGGGGTCCAGCAGTGACGGGGGTCAGCAGTGAGAGTGGGTCAGCAGTGACAGGGGTCAGCAGTGAGAGAGGGTCCAGCAGTGACGGGGTTTAGCAGTGACGGGGGTCAGCAGTGAGAGTGGGTCAGCAGTGAGAGAGGGTCAGCAGTAACGGGGGTCAGAAGTGACGGGGGTCAGCAGTGACAGGGGTCAGCAGTGAGAGTGGGTCAGCAGTGAGAGAGGGTCCAGCAGTGACGGGGGTCAGCAGTGAGCAGTGATGGGGGTCAGCAGTGGTGGGGGTCAGCAGTGACGGGGGTCAGCAGTGAGAGAGGGTCAGCAGTGAGAGAGGGTCAGCAGTAACGGGGGTCAGAAGTGACGGGGGTCAGCAGTGACGGGGGTCAGCAGTGAGAGGGGGTCAGCAGTGACGGGGGTCAGCAGTGACGGGGGTCAGTAGTGACCGGGATCAGTAGTGACCGGGGTCAGCAGTGACAGGGAGTCAGCAGTGACGGGGATCAGTAGTGACGGGGGGTCAGCAGTGACGGGGGTCAGCAGTGACGGGGGTCAGCAGTGAGAGAGGGTCAGCAGTGAGAGAGGGTCAGCAGTGAGAGTGGGTCAGCAGTGACGGGGGTCAGCAGTGACGGGGGTCAGTAGTGACCGGGATCAGTAGTGACCGGGGTCAGCAGTGACAGGGAGTCAGCAGTGACGGGGGTCAGTAGTGACGGGGGGTCAGCAGTGACGGGGGGTCAGCAGTGACGGGGGTCAGCAGTGAGAGAGGGTCAGCAGTGAGAGAGGGTCAGCAGTGAGAGTGGGTCAGCAGTGACGGGGGTCAGAAGTGACGGGGGTCAGCAGTGAGAGGGGGTCAGCAGTGACGGGGTCAGCAGTGACAGGGGTCAGCAGTGAGCAGTGACGGGGGTCAGCAGTGACGGGGGTCAGCAGTGAGAGAGGGTCAGCAGTGACCGGGGTCAGCAGTGACGGGGGGTCAGCAGTGACGGGGATCAGTAGTGACCGGGGTCAGCAGTGACGGGGGGTCAGCAGTGACGGGGGTCAGCAGTGACGGGGGTCAGCAGTGACCGGGGTCAGCAGTGACGGGGATCAGTAGTGACCGGGGTCAGCAGTGACGGGGGGTCAGCAGTGAGAGAGGGTCAGCAGTGAGAGTGGGTCAGCAGTGACGGGGATCAGTAGTGACGGGGGGTCAGCAGTGACGGGGATCAGTAGTGACCGGGGTCAGCAGTGACGGGGGGTCAGCAGTGACGGGGGTCAGCAGTGACGGGGGTCAGCAGTGACGGGGATCAGTAGTGACCGGGGTCAGCAGTGACGGGGGGTCAGCAGTGACGGGGGTCAGCAGTGACAGGGGTCAGTAGTGACCGGGATCAGTAGTGACCGGGGTCAGCAGTGAGAGTGGGTTTATAGGATGTGACTGGGGGTCACTGGTGTCCCACTTCGTGTTTTTCCAGAGAGACCAGTTTAATACCGCATGACTACGTAATACAGTACTGTCGCCATGACAACCGTCTTCAGACACCGTAACCACAACAGCGCGGTAACTAAACACCGCAAACTCTCAGCAACGCTCGCGCTTAAATCAGGACCAGTCTTTTATTAAATTACAAAATAAAAGTCTGATCAGTTACAGTGACTCACTGTCTGATTATGACCCTTTTACTAAAATTAGTTTTAAATAATCAGTTTATCGCGATATCACCGTAAACCGGATCAGAAACTCGTATCTTCATATGAAAAACATCTACACACAACAACCTGAGCGACGCTAGAACTCCGAACTCAGAACAAACTCAGACTACACGCTGTTAAAGATCTGATCTGCTCTCTCTGGAAATAAGAGTGTTCTGGAGTCGGTTCTAGATAACGCGGGTTCTAAACAGTAACTCGGATCTTCAGCTGATGAAACTCTATGAAGCAGTGACGCGCCAGACGCGCCACCGCAAAGCTTTCTGGGTAATGTAGTCCCCACAGCGCCACCGCTCCGCAGCACCTTCCTCGCGCCGCCCGGAGAGGACTACAAGACCCAGCGCTGAGGAGGAGCCGGCTCGCGCAGGCAGGGCTGATGAAAGACAGGCGCGGGTGGGCGTGAGCGCTCAGTGCGGTGTGCTGGAGGCCGGTGTGAGGGTCCTGGGGGGTCTGATATTCTCCGCGCTGTCACTGCAGATCTCTGTCCGCTCCTCGTTTACTCTGCCCCGCCGACGTTCCGGTCATGCACAGGCTCCAGTCCCTCGCTGCCCGCTCCCTGATGGCCGGCGCGGCGATAGATCCGTGCCCGGCTCTGAGCGCTCCTGGGCCGAGCAGGCGGTCGAACCGGGCCGGACTGAGACTCGCTCCGGCCGGCCTGAGGCGCTACAACGCCACCGGAGCTCCAGCGGCGGCGGCCGTCGCGGCGGTGCGAAGCGGTAAGGTCCGGGAGAAGACGCTGACCATGGAGACCCTGAACCCGCAGGTGAAGGCGGTGGAGTACGCGGTCAGAGGACCCATCGTCATCAAAGCTGGAGAGATCGAGAGGAGCTTACAGCAGGTGAGAGGAGCACACCTGGACCGGAAGGGTCATCCCAGTAACCTCCTGTCAGACAGGCTGGATTGAGCTGTCCAGCTGATTTATTAACTCTGATTAGTGTGATCGATAAAGGGAGCCTCCTATTGGTCAGTTAGTCAGGTAACGTAATGAAGTGAAAGTGTTGTGTAGTAGTGTCCAGTTAGTCCTGCTGACCGAGACTGACCCTTAGATTAAATAATGAGTCTGATTATTGATCTGCAGTACGTTTAGTGCAGTTGTGTAGTTTGAGTAGTTTGAGTAGTTTGTATAGTTTGAGTAGTTTGAGTAGTTTGTATAGTTTGAGTTGTTTGAGTTGTTTGTGTAGTTTGTGTAGTTTGAGTAGTTTGTGTAGTTTGAGTAGTTTGTGTAGTTTGAGTTGTTTGAGTAGTTTGAGTAGTTTGTGTAGTTTGAGTAGTTTGTGTAGTTTGAGTAGTTTGTGTAGTTTGTGTAGTTTGAGTTGTTTGAGTTGTTTGAGTAGTTTGTGTAGTTTGTGTAGTTTGAGTAGTTTGTGTAGTTTGTGTAGTTTGTGTAGTTTGTGTAGTTTGAGTTGTTTGTGTAGTTTGTGTAGTTTGAGTAGTTTGTGTAGTTTGTGTAGTTTGAGTTGTTTGTGTAGTTTGTGTAGTTTGTGTAGTTTGAGTAGTTTGTGTAGTTTGTGTAGTTTGAGTTGTTTGTGTAGTTTGTGTAGTTTGTGTAGTTTGTGTAGTTTGTGTTGTTTGAGTAGTTTGTGTAGTTTGTGTAGTTTGAGTTGTTTGAGTAGTTTGTGTACGATCACTACACCACAGTCACTAGTGTCAGTCTCTCCTGCGTGTCGGTCTTTATTATTTATTTATTTATTTATTTATTTACTAATGTATAGGAGATGTAAACCTGTCTGTTCTGTTTACTGGTCGAGTCCTGATCTCACACAGACACTGGCCACTCGCTGTGGGCTCTACTGGGAGGAGCTGGTGTGACCGGGTCAGTGTGTAACTGGAGTGTCGTGTTGGGAGCAGAGTGTCGGTCAGCAGTGGTCAGAACACAGTTCTACTGGAAGCCTGTAACCGAGAGGACGGCCGAGTTAATCACATGTTTACTCTCATAGCAGAGCCGCTACTGTGTTTGTTGTTGTTGTTGTTGTTGTTGTTTGTATATGTTTAGCTCTGCAGTAGTTCATAGAGAAATGTGGCACATTCAGTAAAACTGTATGTTTATAAAAGTAATTATATTTATTATAGAATAGTTTATAGTTTCTATACTATTTATATAATTATTGTATACTATCTTTATTATTTATAAAAAGCTATTTATTCCAGACGAGAATTTTTCATTTATTCAGTAAATACTTTTTAAATATTAAACAGTATTAATAGAGTAAGTAGAGCTTTTACACTTTATTATTAAATATTAATCAGTATTAATAGAGTAAGTAGAGCTTTTGCACTTTATTATTAAATATTAATCAGTATTAATAGAGTAAGTAGAGCTTTTGCACTTTATTATTAAATATTAATCAGTATTAATAGAGTAAGTAGAGCTTTTACACTTTATTATTAAATATAAATCAGTATTAATAGAGTAAGTAGTGCTTTTACACTTTATTATTAAATATTAATCAGTATTAATAGAGCAAATAGTGCTTTTACACTTTTATTAAATAATAATCAGTATTAATAGAGTAAGTAGTGCTTTTCCACTTTATTATTAAATATTAATCAGTATTAATAGAGTAAGTAGTGCTTTTACACTTTATTATTAAATATTAAACAGTATTAATAGAGTAAGTAGAGCTTTTACACTTTATTATTAAATATTAATCAGTATTAATAGAGTAAGTAGTGCTTTTACACTTTATTATTAAATATTAATCAGTATTAATAGAGTAAGTAGAGCTTTTACACTTTATTATTAAATATTAATCAGTATTAATAGAGTAATTAGTGCTTTTACACTTTATTATTAAATATTTATCAGTATTAATAGAGTAATTAGTGCTTTTACACTTTATTATTAAATATTAATCAATATTAATAGAGTAAGTAGAGCTTTTACACTTTATTAAATATTAATCAGTATTAATAGAGTAATTAGTGCTTTTACACTTTATTATTAAATATTTATCAGTATGAATAGAGTAAGTAGAGCTTTTTCACTTTATTATTAAATATTAATCAGTATTAATAGAGTAAGTAGAGCTTTTACACTTTATTATTAAATATTAATCAGTATTAATAGAGTAATTAGGGCTTTTACACTTTATTATTAAATATTAATCAGTATTAATAGAGTAAGTAGTGCTTTTACACTTTATTATTAAATATTAATCAGTATTAATAGAGTAAGTAGAGCTTTTACACTTTATTATTAAATATTAATCAGTATTAATAGAGTAATTAGGGCTTTTACACTAATTTTTAAGTAGGGCACTTATTATTAAATATTAATCAGTATTAATAGAGTAAGTAGGGCTTTTACACTTTATTATTAAATATTAATCAGTATTAATAGAGTAAGTAGTGCTTTTACACTTTATTATTAATATGAATCAGGTATTAATAGAGTAAGCAGTGCTTTTACACTTTATTATTAAATATTAATCAGTATTAATAGAGTAAGTAGTGCTTTTACACTTTATTATTAAATAATAATCAGTATTAATAGAGTAAGTAGTGCTTTTACACTTTATTATTAAATATTAATCAGTATTAATAGAGTAAGTAGAGTTTTTACACTTTATTATTAAATATTAATCAGTATTAATAGAGTAAGTAGAGGTTTTACACTTTATTATTAAATATTAAATCAGTATTAATAGAGTAAGTAGAGTTTTTACACTTTATTATTAAATATTAATCAGTATTAATAGAGTAAGTAGAGGTTTTACACTTTATTATTAAATATTAAATCAGTATTAATAGAGTAAGTAGAGTTTTTACACTTTATTATTAAATATTAATCAGTATTAATAGAGTAAGTAGTGCTTTTACACTTTATTATTAAATATTAATCAGTATTAATAGAGTAAGTAGAGCTTTTTCACTTTATTATTAAATATTAATCAGTATTAATAGAGTAAGTAGAGCTTTTACACTTTATTATTAAATATTAATCTGTATTAATAGAGTACGTAGAGATTTTACACTTTATTATTAAATATTAAACAGTATTAATAGAGTAAGTAGTACTTTTACACTTTATTATTAAATATTAATCAGTATTAATAGAGTAAGTAGAGCTTTTACACTTTATTATTAAATATTAATCAGTATTAATAGAGTAAGTAGTGCTTTTACACTTTATTATTAAATATTAATCAGTATTAATAGAGTAAGTAGAGCTTTTTCACTTTATTATTAAATATTAATCAGTATTAATAGAGTAAGTAGAGCTTTTACACTTTATTATTAAATATTAATCTGTATTAATAGAGTAAGTAGAGCTTTTTTATACGTCAGTGTGTTTATTTAACTCTTTCCAAGCTTCTTCTAAACAACCCAGTATTATTATCAGTTCTGATCTAATACCTGCTTTGATCTACTCAGTACTTCATTAAGATAAATCAAGAACTGAACACATTCATACAATGTCTGGGGCGTCCAGGAGAAATCTGGAACCTAACTTTGTTCTTCAAACTGGATCAAGATCTGATCTACTTATCTCTCTGTCTCTCTCTGTCTCTCTCTGTCTCTCTCTGTCTCTCTCTGTCTCTCTCTGTCTCTCTCTGTCTCTCTCTCTGTTCTGATAGGGCGGGAAAAAGCCCTTCACTGAGGTCATCAAGGCCAACATCGGGGATGCACACGCCATGGGACAGCAGCCAATCACGTTCCTCAGACAGGTGAGGCTGTACAGGTATCTTGTGAACCTGAGAATGTTTCTGTGGAGCGTTATCGAGTCGAGACTGAGAAACAGAAACATCTCACAGTTAATAAGTCACACGT
The DNA here is from genome assembly GCA_021613375.1 of Megaleporinus macrocephalus. Classification (NCBI taxonomy): domain Eukaryota; kingdom Metazoa; phylum Chordata; class Actinopteri; order Characiformes; family Anostomidae; genus Megaleporinus; species Megaleporinus macrocephalus. The sequence goes on along the minus strand of CM038728.1, from coordinate 36,175,261 downwards.
CTATCAGCAGCACAAAGACAATTACAGCCCCTAACGAGGGGAGCTAACGAGGGGAGCTAACGAGAGGAGCTAACGAGACAGGCTCAGAATAGATTTAGATTAGATTAAGAATAGACTTAGATTAGATTAAGAATAGATTTAGATTAAGAATGGATTTATATTAGATTAAGAATCAGATTTAGATTAGATTAAGAATCAGATTTAGATTAGATTAAGAATAGAGTTAGATTAGATTAAGAATAGATTTAGATTAGATTAAGAATAGATTTGATTGGTCCTGGTTAAGCTGTTTGATGTGGTTGTTTTGGAGTAGTTCTGTTTTTATGGGTCATTAGTGGAGAACGCTGCGCGTGGTCGCCGCTCTAGTGGCGAGTCGGGCTACTGCAGGATTACTGCAGCGCGTGTGAACTCACTGTGCTGTCGGACTGTAGCTGGTCTTGTGGTTCTGGGGGGTTCCGGTCAGCTGAGCTCTGTATCCCGGAGTGACCGCGTCTGCTGGAACGCCGGGTTCACATCTGGCACCGAGAGCGAAGAGCACATTTCCTTTTTCCCCCTCAGTCAGATCTCCGCGTCCGATCACACGACTTCACAGGTCGTTTGGTGTTGATTTGTTTTATTCATCATGTGCGTTTAGTTTGGTCTGTAACGAACGCTAATAAACACTAACGAACAATAATAAACACCAATAAACACTAACGAACACTAATAAACACTAATAAACACTAATAAACACTAACGAACACTAATAAACACTAACGAACACTAATAAACACCAATAAACACTAACGAACACTAATAAACACTAATAAACACTAATGAACACTAATAAACACTAACGAACACTAATAAACACAAATAAACACTAACGAACACTAATAAACACTATTAAACACTAACGAACACTAATAAACACTAATGAACACTAATAAACACTAATAAACACTAACGAACACTAATAAACACTAACGAACACTAATAAACACTATTAAACACTAACGAACACTAATAAACACTAACGAACACTAATAAACACAAATAAACACTAACGAACACTAATAAACACTAATAAACACTAACGAACACTAATAAACACTATTAAACACTAACGAACACTAATAAACACTAACGAACACTAATAAACACTAATAAACGCTGATAATAAGATTAATAATCAGATTAATAGCGACTGTGTATCGGGTTCCAGCCTGTTTGTTCTAGGCTCGGTCGACTGAGTGAAGCCAGACTGCGGTGGTCTCTGTTGCCCGCCGGTAGGTCCAGTGGACCATGTAAGATGACCGGTGGGGGTCAGAGCTGTGTGGTCAGCGTTTCTGTACAAAGCTGGTCCGGTTTTTGCTGAGCTCAACAAAACAGCGGCGCCTGAATCTGCAGCAGGAAATAAAAACAATAGACCAGCTGACCTGAAACTCAGGACCCCATCAGAACATTTCACATTTCAGGGTATGTTTTCTTTTCAGTCAATAGAGAATCAGTACCGGAGATGATCAGCAGTTCAGAACGAGATTCAGAGACTTACTGCAGAACCAAACCTAACAGGAGGCGTAGGGGGCGACGGTCGTTCTGACTGTAATACACTACAGGAAGCGTAGGGGGCGCCGGTGGTTCTAACAGACTGTAATACACTACAGGAAGCGTAGGGGGCGACGGTGGTTCTGACAGACTGTAATACACTACAGGAAGCGTAGGGGGCGACGGTGGTTCTGACAGACTGTAATACACTACAGGAAGCGTAGGGGGCGCCGGTGGTTCTAACAGACTGTAATACACTACAGGAAGCGTAGGGGGCGACGGTGGTTCTAACAGACTGTAATACACTACAGGAAGCGTAGGGGGCGACGGTGGTTCTGACAGACTGTAATACACTACAGGAAGCGTAGGGGGGCGCCGGTGGTTCTAACAGACTGTAATACACTACAGGAAGCGTAGGGGCGACGGTGGTTCTAACAGACTGTAATACACTACAGGAAGCGTAGGGGGCGCCGGTGGTTCTGACAGACTGTAATACACTACAGGAAGAGTAGGGGGCGCCGGTGGTTCTGACAGACTGTAATACACTACAGGAAGCGTAGGGGGCGACGGTGGTTCTGACAGACTGTAATACACTACAGGAAGCGTAGGGGGCGCCGGTGGTTCTAACAGACTGTAATACACTACAGGAAGCGTAGGGGGCGCCGGTGGTTCTGACAGACTGTAATACACTACAGGAAACGTAGGGGGCGACGGTGGTTCTAACAGACTGTAATACACTACAGGAAGCGTAGGGGGCGACGGTGGTTCTAACAGACTGTAATACACTACAGGAAGCGTAGGGGGCGCCGGTGGTTCTGACAGACTGTAATACACTACAGGAAACGTAGGGGGGCGACGGTGGTTCTAACAGACTGTAATACACTACAGGAAGCGTAGGGGGCGCCGGTGGTTCTGACAGACTGTAATACACTACAGGAAGCGTAGGGGGCGCCGGTGGTTCTAACAGACTGTAATACACTACAGGAAGCGTAGGGGGCGACGGTGGTTCTAACAGACTGTAATACACTACAGGAAGCGTAGGGGGCGACGGTGGTTCTAACAGACTGTAATACACTACAGGAAGCGTAGGGGGCGCCGGTGGTTCTGACAGACTGTAATACACTACAGGAAGGCGTAGGGGGCGACGGTGGTTCTAACAGACTGTAATACACTACAGGAAGCGTAGGGGGCGACGGTGGTTCTAACAGACTGTAATACACTACAGGAAGCGTAGGGGGCGCCGGTGGTTCTGACAGACTGTAATACACTACAGGAAGCGTAGGGGGCGACGGTGGTTCTAACAGACTGTAATACACTACAGGAAGCGTAGGGGGCGCCGGTGGTTCTGACAGACTGTAATACACTACAGGAAGCGTAGGGGGCGACGGTGGTTCTGACAGACTGTAATACACTACAGGAAGCGTAGGGGGCGACGGTGGTTCTGACAGACTGTAATACACTACAGGAAACGTAGGGGGCGACGGTGGTTCTGACAGACTGTAATACACTACAGGAAGCGTAGGGGGCGCCGGTGGTTCTGACAGACTGTAATACACTACAGGAAGCGTAGGGGGCGCCGGTGGTTCTGACAGACTGTAATACACTACAGGAAGCGTAGGGGGCGCCGGTGGTTCTGACAGACTGTAATACACTACAGGAAGCGTAGGGGGCGACGGTGGTTCTGACAGACTGTAATACACTACAGGAAGCGTAGGGGGCGACGGTGGTTCTGACAGACTGTAATACACTACAGGAAGCGTAGGGGGCGACGGTGGTTCTGACAGACTGTCATACACTACAGGAAGCGTAGGGGGCGACGGTGGTTCTGACAGACTGTAATACACTACAGGAAGCGTAGGGGGCGACGGTGGTTCTGACAGACTGTAATACACTACAGGAAGCGTAGGGGGCGACGGTGGTTCTGACAGACTGTAATACACTACAGGAAGCGTAGGGGGCGACGGTCGTTCTGACAGACTGTAATGTGTACCTGTCTGCAGGTGGTGGCTCTCTGTACGTTCCCTGAGCTCCTGGACAGTCCCAGCTTCCCGGAGGACGCTAAGCGGAGAGCGCGGCGTATCCTGCAGGACTGCGGGGGGCGGAGTCTGGGTGAGGGGCTGTTCTGAACGTCTGTATTGGTGATCGTGGTGGGCGGCTGTTTGGGTTGGGTTTGGAGTGATCGTGGTGAGCGGCTGTTTGGGTTGGGAGTGGAGTGATCGTGGTGAGCGGCTGTTTGGGTTGGGTTTGGAGTGATCGTGGTGAGCGGCTGTTTGGGTTGGGAGTGGAGTGATCGTGGTGAGCGGCTGTTTGGGTTGGGAGTGGAGTGATCGTGGTGAGCGGCTGTTTGGGTTGGGAGTGGAGTGATCGTGGTGAGCGGCTGTTTGGGTTGGGAGTGGAGTGATCGTGGTAAGTGGTGTGTTCTGGGTTTCAGGGTCGTACAGCGCCAGCCAGGGAGTGGAATGTATCCGGCAGGACGTTGCGGCATACATCGAGCAGAGAGACCAGGGAGTGCCGTCCAACTGGGAGAACATCTTCCTCACCACTGGTGCCAGCGACGGTATAGTGGTGAGTTACTCTGGAGTGAGATGGACCTGGAGGTGACCAGTCACAGCTGCTCTTCACAGTAAACACCAACGTGCAAACGTTTATCAGCATATCAGCCCGGAATTCCCACATCCCTAAACATCAGCCCGGAATTCCCACATCCCTAAACATCAGCCCGGAATTCCCACATCCCTAAACATCAGCCCAGAATTCCCACATTGGGAATGTCTGGGACGTGTGCTGGTGACTGACTGGGACGTGTGCTGGTGACTGGGACGTGTGCTCGTGACTGGGACGTGTGCTCGTGACTGGGACGTGTGCTGGTGACTGGGACCTGTGCTGGTGAGCGGGATGTGTGCTGGTGACTGGGACGTGTGCTGGTGAGCGGTGTGTGTGCTGGTGACTAGGACGTATGCTGGTGACTGGGACGTGTGCTGGTGACTGGGACCTGTGCTGGTGACTGGGATGTGTGCTGGTGAGCAAGACATGTGCTGGTGAGCGACTGGGACATGTGCTGGTGACTGGGACGTGTGCTGGTGACTGGGACGTGTGCTGGTGACTGGGACGTGTGCTGGTGAGCGGGGTGTGTGCTGGTGACTAGGACGTGTGCTGGTGACTGGGACCTGTGCTGGTGACTGGGATGTGTGCTGGTAAGCGAGACGTGCTGGTGAGCGACTGGGACATGTGCTGGTGAGCGGGGTGTGTGCTGGTGACTGGGACGTGTGCTGGTGAGCGGGGTGTGTGCTGGTGACTGGGACGTGTACTGGTGACTGGGACGTGTGCTGGTGAGCGACTGGGACGTGTGCTGGTGACTGGGACATGTGCTGGTGAGCGGGGTGTGTGCTGGTGACTGGGACGTGTGCTGGTGAGCGGGGTGTGTGCTGGTGACTGGGACGTGTGCTGGTGAGCGACTGGGGCGTGTGCTGGTGACTGGGACGTGTGCTGGTGACTGGGACGTTTGCTGGTGATCGACTGGGACGTGTGCTGGTGACTGGGACCTGTGCTGGTGACTGGGACCTGTGCTGGTGACTGGTGAGCGACTGGGACGTGTGCTGGTGAGCGGGGTGTGTGCTGGTGACTAGGACGTGTGCTGGTGACTGGGACCTGTGCTGGTGACTGGGATGTGTGCTGGTAAGCGAGACATGTGCTGGTGAGCGACTGGGACATGTGCTGGTGAGCGGGGTGTGTGCTGGTGACTGGGACGTGTGCTGGTGAGCGGGGTGTGTGCTGGTGACTGGGACGTGTACTGGTGACTGGGACGTGTGCTGGTGAGCGACTGGGACGTGTGCTGGTGACTGGGACGTGTGCTGGTGACTGGGACGTTTGCTGGTGATCGACTGGGACGTGTGCTGGTGACTGGGACCTGTGCTGGTGACTGGGATGTGTGCTGGTGAGTTACTCTGGAGTGAGATGGACCTGGAGGTGTCCAGTCACAGCTGCTCTTCACAGTAAACACCAACGTGCAAACGTTTATCAGCATATCAGTCCGGAATTCCCACATCCCTAAACATCAGCCCGGAATTCCCACATCCCTAAACATCAGCCCAGAATTCCCACATCCCTAAACATCAGCCCAGAATTCCCACATCCCTAAACATCAGCCCAGAATTCCCACATTGGGAATGTCTGGGACGTGTGCTGGTGACTGACTGGGACGTGTGCTGGTGACTGACTGGGACGTGTGCTGGTGACTGACTGGGACGTGTGCTCGTGACTGGGACGTGTGCTGGTGACTGGGACGTGTGCTGGTGACTGGGACCTGTGCTGGTGAGCGGGATGTGTGCTGGTGACTGGGACGTGTGCTGGTGACTGGGACGTGTGCTGGTGACTAGGACGTGTGCTGGTGACTGGGACCTGTGCTGGTGACTGGGATGTGTGCTGGTGAGCGAGACATGTGCTGGTGAGCGACTGGGACATGTGCTGGTGAGTGGGGTGTGTGCTGGTGACTGGGACGTGTGCTGGTGAGCGGGGTGTGTGCTGGTGACTGGGACGTGTACTGGTGACTGGGACGTGTGCTGGTGAGCGACTGGGATGTTTGCTAGTGATCGACTGGGACGTGTGCTGGTGACTGGGACCTGTGCTGGTGACTGGGACCTGTGCTGGTGAGCGGGGTTTGTGCTGGTGACTAGGACATGTGCTGGTGACTGGGACGTGTGCTGGTGACTGGGACGTGTGCTGGTGACTGGGACCTGTGCTGGTGACTGGGACGTGTGCTGGTGACTGGGACCTGTGCTGGTGACTGGGATGTGTGCTGGTGAGCGAGACATGTGCTGGTGAGCGACTGGGACATGTGCTGGTGAGCGGGGTGTGTGCTGGTGACTGGGACGTGTGCTGGTGACTGGGACGTGTGCTGGTGACTGGGACGTGTGCTGGTGACTGACTGGGACGTGTGCTGGTGACTGACTGGGACGTGTGCTCGTGACTGGGACGTGTGCTGGTGACTGGGACGTGTGCTGGTGACTGGGACCTGTGCTGGTGAGCGGGATGTGTGCTGGTGACTGGGACGTGTGCTGGTGACTGGGACGTGTGCTGGTGACTGGGACGTGTGCTGGTGACTGGGACCTGTGCTGGTGACTGGGACGTGTGCTGGTGAGCGAGACATGTGCTGGTGAGCGACTGGGACATGTGCTGGTGAGTGGGGTGTGTGCTGGTGACTGGGACGTGTGCTGGTGAGCGGGGTGTGTGCTGGTGACTGGGACGTGTGCTGGTGACTGGGACCTGTGCTGGTGACTGGGACCTGTGCTGGTGAGCGGGGTTTGTGCTGGTGACTAGGACATGTGCTGGTGACTGGGACGTGTGCTGGTGACTGGGACGTGTGCTGGTGACTGGGACCTGTGCTGGTGACTGGGACGTGTGCTGGTGACTGGGACCTGTGCTGGTGACTGGGATGTGTGCTGGTGAGCGAGACATGTGCTGGTGAGCGACTGGGACATGTGCTGGTGAGCGGGGTGTGTGCTGGTGACTGGGACGTGTGCTGGTGACTGGGACGTGTGCTGGTGACTGGGACGTGTGCTGGTGACTGGGATGTGTGCTGGTGAGCGACTGGGACGTGTGCTGGTGACTGGGACGTGTGCTGGTGACTGGGACGTTTGCTGGTGATCGACTGGGACGGGTGCTGGTGACTGGGACCTGTGCTGGTGACTGGTGAGCGACTGGGACGTGTGCTGGTGAGCGGGGTGTGTGCTGGTGACTGGGACGTGTGCTGGTGACTGGGACGTGTGCTGGTGAGCGAGACATGTGCTGGTGAGCGACTGGGACGTGTGCTGGTGAGCGGGGTGTGTGCTGGTGACTGGGACGTGTGCTGGTGAGCGGGGTCTGTGCTGGTGACTGGGACGTGTACTGGTGACTGGGACTTGTGCTGGTGAGCGACTGGGACGTGTGCTGGTGACTGGGACGTGGGCTGGTGATCGACTGGGACGTGGGCTGGTGACTGGGACGTGGGCTGATGATCGACTGGGACGTGTACTGGTGACTGGGACGTGTGCTGGTGACTGGGACGTGTGCTGGTGCTGCTGTCCTCGGGTCTGAGTGTGTTACAGACTGTCGGTGTAAGCGCGGTGGTTCCTGTTTTCCAGAGTATGCTGCGGCTCCTGGTGTCCGGTAAGGGCCGCGGCCGGACCGGCGTGATGATCCCGATCCCTCAGTACCCGCTCTACTCCGCAGCCATCGCGGAGCTGGACGCCGTGCAGGTGAACTACTACCTGGACGAGGACAACTGCTGGGCCTTAGACGTGCAGGAGCTCCAGAGAGCCTACCGAGCTGCCAAACAGCACTGCCAGCCCCGGGTCCTCTGCATCATCAACCCGGGGAACCCCACAGGTAGGACACCTGTCCCCGCCAGGCTGCTGTTATAGTGACCTGCAATACCACCCTCTACCTGAGGAGGCAGTAGTTTGAGATACCATGTTCAGAAGCAGAACGAGAGAGGAGCTGCTTCACCACCGGAGGTGCTCTCGGAGAGGAGCGCTAGACGATGAAGGTTCTTCTGATAAGGAGTGAAGACGGAGGAGGTTATGGTGATTTGTTGCCCCCTAGTGTTCAGACTGTGAGCCACAGTGTGATGTGTGTTTCCTCTGCTGTGAAGTTGAAGGTCCGGTTCCTCCAGGCTGGAACGCTGGACTGACTCTGACTCTGACTCTGTTTCCTCAACAGGGCAGGTCCAGAGCAAGAAGTGTATCGAAGACGTCCTGCACTTCGCTTACGAGGAGAACCTGTTCGTCATGGCTGATGAGGTAACTGACCGTAGCTGACCGTCTCCAGGAGCTGACGCTCCTCGTTGTTCTGAATCTTTCTCTAACGGCCCCGAGCTCGCTGACCTCCAGCTGACCTCCAGCTGACCTCCAGCTGACCGCGCCTCCTCTGGTCCCGGCCTCCCGAGAGGAGAAGCTGATTTGTTCTAATTAATTTTCAGTCCTTTTGTTTATAACTGACCACAAAACTTACTGACCAATCACGGTCATCTGTGGTGTTGGCACGGCGACAACCGAGATGATGGAGCATCTGCTCCACCAATAGAACGTTATCCAGGTGTACTGGACTGGAGCTCAGTCTGAGCTGCTCTGGGAGGTGCTGGTTCTGGACGAGGAGGTTTCGGTTCTTTAACAGCAGCTCTGTTCTCTGATGTTCTGATCGGTTCTCCTGCAGGTGTACCAGGAGAACGTCTACGCGCCCGACTGCGAGTTCCACTCCTTTAAGAAGGTTCTGTATGAAATGGGGCCGGAGTACTTCAACAGTGTGGAGCTGGCCTCCTTCCACTCCACCTCCAAAGGCTACACCGGCGAGTAAGTACACTCCCTCACACCTCCTCTCACCCCCAAACTCAGCTCACACTCACCTCCTCTCACCCCCTAACTCAGCTCACACTCACCTCCTCTCAACCGCCCCCCAACTCAGCGCTCACTCTCACCTCCTCTCACCCCCCAACTCAGCTCCCACTCACACCTCCTCTCACCCCCGA
>CM038728.1:36121233-36151233 GCA_021613375.1 Megaleporinus macrocephalus | reverse complement strand
TTCTGATAGTTTCTCTATAAATTAATGTAATTACCTTTTTAAAATATAACTTAATACTGTTTGTGTTTCAGGAGCTGATGGAATACCTGTGCAACAAGGTGAAGCTGAACAACACTCAGTGACGTGGAGACGGAGGATGTTTTAAATTATTTACTAATAAATAAATATTTACACTGTGGTGATCTGTGTTTGCTGGAGAGTTTCTGTAAGACCGGTGTTGTGGTGGTGTAGATGTTCGCTGGTGCTGGACTGTTAAGGTGCCTGAGGTTTTTAATAGACACTGTTTCTGCTGTGGACAGTTAGCTTTAGCTTATTAGCAGAACAGGTAGCTCACACTGGACAGTAAGGGCTACTCTGCTGACCGTATCACTCCATGTTGAACAGTTCTTCATGAAACTGCACTGTTTCACATCAGCTAATGTTTCAGCTGCTCCACTGAACTCCTCACTCTGCTCCACCACTCACTCTCATTCACACTCCACCTCCTTATATCTCCACTCACTGTCCACTGTATCAGCTCCACTGACCATACAGGAGCTCCACTTACAGATTGTAGTTCATCTTATTCTCTGTATACTTTATTACTCTGTTCTTTAATGATCAGGACCCCCACAGGACCACCACAGGGCAGATACTATTAGGGAGTTGGATCATTCTCAGTGCTGCAGTGTGTCCACCATTAGACACTCCTACTACTTGCTGGTCCACCTTGTAGATGTAGAGGACTGCTGTCTGGATGTTGGTGGTTGAACTCCAGCAGCACTGCTGCATCTGATCCACTCAGCAGTCAGTATTAGAAGGCTGCTCACTCTCCATAGTGTTTATACGTCCATAGCTGTACAGTATCTTCTGGAATTAGATCTTCCAGACGTTCACTCTGACTGAAGACATGGAGATGATCTAGAAGTCACCAGTAATTCACTCAAAGCTGAACATTCTTCAGACTGACAGGTACACTAAACTGTTTCAGAACAATCCTGGCCCTAGTTACAGTTGCTATGCAATGAAGGAACAACTAGGTGAACCAGTGAGTTGCAGCTGCTGCACTTAAACAGCAGCATAAAGCCATACCCTTCTTATAGAGACCCCAGTATTTAGATCTGAGTCATTCAGGACCTTCACAACTTCAGAACCTGTCTGTACACACAACTGCACATGGGATAAAAAAAAAAAACACTACCCCCCTTAAAACCACTAGTTACAATTTTCCAGCTCCACCTTAAAACTACTAGTTCAAACTAGAAGATCTCAGCACCATTTGAGGTGGAACTGGAAAACTTAAACAAGAATCTGGAGAATGTTCTGCAAACACTTCTCAGCATTTAAAAAATATTTACCTTGTTTTGATTGTCTACATCCCCCTAAGCCCCACCCACTGACCCTGCGGTGATTAAAGCCCAACTCAGAACAACCAATCAGAACAGAGCTCATGTGCACCCCAGAGGACCCTCGAGATAGGGGTGGGGTCCCGTACGACCGCCTCCTGGTGCTCTTCAGGACGTGCTGCGTGGGCGCAGCGAGGGAGGTGCTGAATGAAGGAAGGCGTGCGGGTGAAGAGATACTGAAGGTTTTATTTAAACTCCATAAACTTTTCACAGAAGTTATTATACGCCTACAGCTGCTTCCTCTCGGCCTCCGCTCTCTAATCTCATCACTCCAGAGGCAGATGTTTACATATCAGTGCGGGGACGAAGCTTTCCCAACATGCACCTGGGCTGAAAACAGATACAGGCAACTGATTTTTTATTTGAACTAGTTTATAACAGGTCACACCGGGCGCGTGACAGCAGCTGATAAAGCTTAAATGACAATCACTGTAATTTGTACACAACGCCGCCTCCAAATTTAAAACAAAGAAAAACAAAGTAAAAACCTACAAAGAAACAAAAGTGGTAAAAATCAAGCACGGACACATACAAACCTAAAAATGTGATGTTGACAATGTCCCAAAGGTGTTTCTCTTGTGTCTCAGTTTAAAGGACCTCTCTCTTTTACTCTCTCTGACTCGCCGACTCGCCCGACTCAAATGAAAACGGCGCGTCGCGGTTAGCTTTAAATCAACTCTGGATACGGTGACGACAACAAAAACACTAATAAAGTTTCACACCAAGTAAAAGAGAAACTCCTTCCTTTTTCTCCCCATCTGATGAGGGGTTGCCTGGGTAGGGAGCCTAAATGGGGGGGTGGTGATGGGGGCAGGGGGTAAGGGTGGGCTCGTATGTGCGTTCACTATGGGTGGGGTGGAAGGCAGCTGATCGTAGGTCGTGTTATTTCTGTTTAAGGCAGAACCCAATCAGATCAGAAGAAAAACCAACACCTTTGTCGTGATGTTGTGCAACTAGAACATTTGTCTCCTCAGCCGGAGCCAGACAGGTCGGAGCCGTGGGGGGCTTACTGGTGGGCACACTGCACCCCCGGGCCGTGATGGCCGCCCTCTTCGTCGGAGCTGTCGTTGTAGGCTTCGCGGCGGTGGCTGCCGGACGAGCTCTGGCTGATATCGAAGTCCTGCAGGTCCACCTCCTCCGTGTCTCCGGTCACAACAGGAGCGTCAGAGCGCGTGGGCAGCAGATCCTCCAGTTCCTGCAGGCAGAGGAGAAGATCAGAGACGGAACAGATTCCAGTCCGGGTTTTACCCGGAGCTCCTGTTTTTATTTGCTTTAAAGAGATCAGATTTAAGAAAATCTACTTCACACATTATTAAGAAGAGACGTTACGTCCCCAATCACTCAGAGCTGGGTGCCAGTCCCACCGCTTTTACCCCTCTGAGCTCCAACACGCTGATCTGAGAACCTGAACGCTCGTCTCTGGGAACTGTAAGTCTGAAGCAGATCAGTTTCTGCTCACACCAAGTTAAACCTTACAACGCACCTGCAGGATCACCTGCCTCGTTCAGTCTGATAGAAACCGTCATCAGACTAGTCTGTTCTGACTGAGTCGTATACACAGATGTTTGTTTCCTGATGGAGCTGTTAGAGGTCATTAGGCTGCAGGTAAATGTGGCTTTAAAGTTCTAAAACTGTGTACCGTCCAGTGGGGGTGGGCGATATGGCCCTACAATCATATCATGATATTTCATGGTATTTTTGCGATAACGATACTCTTGAAATTTTATTATTGCATACGATATGATATGGCACACCCCTAACAGACATATTAAAAAATACAAGAATTTATCAGATTGTAACAGAAGTCAATGATCCAGAATGTCACGATACTAAATAATGCACTCCAGATATCTCCACATATCCAGGACTGAAGTAAAGTGATGATACTGGAGATCAAATCTGTCTCTAGTAGATATATAATGGGAAATGAGAAAAGTGTGAAATTTTCTTTTTCTAAAAACAGTGAAAGTAGTACCTGATGTGATAATTAGGGTGGGTGGGTTGGCGATATTATTGTGTACGATACGGCATGGCACACCCCTACTGTCCAGCCAGTAAGTGGAGTCTGAGCCAGAACAGCTTTAAATTCAGTTTCTTTCACGTCATATAAACCAACACACTCTCTCACACAGCAGATCAACTCCACCGACTCCCTCAGCAGCTTTATAGAACAAACACCTGACAGGACAGCCAATCAGAACAGAGGTCATTTGCATACACCTGTCTGATGCCAGCCTTAAACCAGACTTTAGGAGATCCTCTAGTGTAAGGTGGTCCGGACCAGCGTCTCAACTCCTCACAGTCTGATTCAGTCCTAATCAGTAAAGTGATAGTATTCCTGCCCGTCATGTGCAAGAGCGGCGTTCAACTCCCTGACGGGAGACTGCTGACTTTATGGGGCAGTGGTGAGCTGGAGGTTGCCAGTTCAATCCAATGAACCAACAGGACACGACTGAAGTACCCTTGAGCAAGAAACCTAACACCTGACTTCTCTCTGGGCGCTGTGGTAGGGCTGCCCACCAATCTGGCAGGTGTGCTCAGTGCCCCCGTGTGTGTGTGTGTGTGTGTGTCTGAATTTCCATCTAGGATCAATAAAGATAGTCAGTAAGTATCACAAACATTGACCGAGTCTTAGCATTAAAGGCCCAACAGCAGAAACGGGGTACTTAGTTTAAAGGAATCAAGTAGAGGTGGTCTAGGATAAGGACCGTACGGGTAAATCTAACACACTTCAGTGAGCACTGTGTTGGCCGGAGGAGACTCCCGGATCGAGCCAGGCGTGGGCGGCATGTTCAAACTATATTCAGGTATAGATCAAAACATCACACTGGATTAAAGCTACAGGGCGCACGCCAAGAGGAGACAGAGCACTGACAACACGCTCGTCAGACGCCCCTCTACAAACCTAGAAGGTGCTGACAGGATGTGGGAGTCAGAGCTCCCAGATTAATCCTCGAAATTCTAAAGGTGAGTCACCACCAGCACTGCAACAAGGTCCTCAGAATAACAACACCACCACCACCTCACGTCTCTGGGAGCTGCACCTGGACGTCAGCTGCGCTGGAGAAAGACCCAACCAGAACTCCTCAGACACAAAAAGACCCCTGTCTCGAACTCACCGCTAGCTTATCCGGACTAATCCAGTTGTTGTCTGGGAACTGCACGTCAAACTTGATGAACAGGTCTCCCTTCTCGAACGGGTTCCGGTACTGCGGCATGCCCTCCCCTCTCACAACTCTGACAGAACCTGCAAGGCACACGACACTTAGCCCCCAAAGCAACAGACAGAGACCACCAGAGACCCCTAAGAGGGTTTGAAGATGACTCACCTGGTTCGATGACTTTTCCAGCTGGATACTTCACTACGATCTGTCTGCCATCCAGATGTTTCAGAGTGAACTGAAAGCCACAAAGTGCTTCAACCAGACCGATCTTGTGGGTCATGTGCAGGTCGTGGGCGTCTCTCTTAAACGTCTAGAGACAAACAGAGAGGAGAGATTTGAGCTTTTCTAGAGAAACACAGATCACAGAGTGGAGACGTACATCAGTGAGGTCTGGAGAGAAGCCCTGCAGTCCGGTGATCTCTCCAGCCGTCGTTAGTCTGAGGCTTCATTACTGATTAAAGTCTGAAGGTCTGTGTGATGAAAAAACTACATGTTTCATTAATTTTATGTAAACAAGTCTACACATTCTCCACAGGACAGCATTTTCAGCCTCAATCATAGAAAAAAAACAACATTAACTCTACTCTAGTTTATCTGTGCAGCGCTTTCTACAACACTTATCACAAAGCAGTTTATAGAAGTTTGAAAACAGCGTGCATCCTCCTGTGAGCCACAGTGGTGAGGAACAACTCCCTCAGACTGGAGGAAGAAACCAAGACTCACAAGCGGAGACCCGTCCTCCTCTGGGTGTGAGTATTAAGTTTGGAATTATTCCTTCATAGAATTATTTAGTATTAACAGTTTAATAAGATGAAGAGAGAGAGCCTCTGTTTGAAGTCTGGATGGTAAAAGCTTTAGAAACTGCACTGGTAGAGGCAGCCTCTGAGGCAGTCTCTGACTGAGACATTATGAAAAGTGGGAGTGAACTCAAACAGTCCCATCCTCTCTCAATGCTGGTACACCTGGATGGCACAGTGATGTAACTGAGGGTGTAGCAGTTGGCATGTATAAAGAGATTGCTTGGTGATGGGTGAGAAGGACGCTCCCACCAGCGTTCAGCTTTAATAAAATAACAGACCCTGTACACAGACCATACTTCAGGTGCTATTTATAAAAAAAAAAACCTACATGATCAGCCCTGAATAAAACACAAGAGTCAGGACCAAATCTCATAACCTCTCAGCAGTTTCTCAGCAACTACTTCACCAAACGTTCAAACACAACCTACTTGAACATTAATATCTGTGTTTATAGTTTATAAAGATGTTTAGATGTGAATGTGTTGAGAGACGAGTGTAAATAGTGGAGTTGGAGCCCATGTACACAAATATTACTAAAACAAACATTTGAGTGTATTTAAATGTAAAACTGAGAATGTATATTTTTATAAGAGCTATAAAACCACCAAACCTGTTTATCAGAACAAGATCTCAGCATCTACACTATCTTCTTCAGTCCTGTTAGAGAAGCAGCTCATGTGGCTCCTCATGAAGCTGCTGGTCAGAATGTTCAAAGTATGTAAACCTGCATCAGAGCAAATGAGCTCATTTCTAAAAGACCCTCTAAACATTCTTTAAACACAACCAGATGTTTAATTCTGCTCCAGGAATAATTCCATACAGACTATTCTATAGTTCTGATCTCCTCACACAACCTTTAACTGTTAGCATACACCGTGAGAGTTCCTTTAAACTAATACTGCTGGATGTAAACAGACTCTGGACCTGCGGCGAGGCTGCTGCTCTGCTGTACTGGGGTTTCGTTAGACGATCATGGCTCTACCGTAACTCCATAAGTTGGTCATTCTTCTCCACTTCAGTTCTCCATCACAAAAGAGCGCAAACAAAAAACACCTGACCATCCAGTCCTGCCCACCAGAGGGCACCATGAGAGTCCGATCTTTGAGATCCTCCCCACCCCCACAGTTTTCCACATGTGAGCCTGTGTCAGCACCATGACCTGCCGGGCTATTCTGAAGAGGGCTTCAGCAGCTCAGCCTGGAGGTGACAGCAGCAGAGACTGAGAGTCCAGCACCACGGAAAAATCTCCATCCACGAGCTGACCAGGACAGCCAGCGATTCCCAGCATTCCGTGCTAATAACATGTTATTTATAATACAGCGACTCATTCAGTTGAGGTCTGCCTTCCCATGTGACTTGTTCCTCACACATCCATAATCTGGATATCTGAACCTCTACTGATCAAACTGGGGGCATCCTAAAAACTAGCCAGCGTATGTTCTACTGGGTTCTTCTGGAAGTTAAACTGAACCAGCTACAACGGAAAACTACAGCAAACGTGAAACAGGACTGCTCTCTTGGTGGTCCGTGACCTGAAAACGTCTGAACTTTATCATCCAGTGGATCTGCTGCAGTGGAGAACCTGTGTCTGTACCAAGCATCCCACTGAAGATAAAGGGTTTGGAAGAGCAGCTGTGAAGTTCTGCTGAAGTCTTCAGCCTTTAACCACAAAGGCTCCTGAACCACATCGCTTTAATTCAGCAGTGGAAGCTGAAGGTCATCACTCAAGACAGGAGGTCCTCTCAGGTCATCCTTCTGAATGATCCATGAAGTTAAATACTGTATCAGATCATCAGCCAAACCAAACTGTACGCAGTAGAGCCTTAGCATCAACTTTCAGCAGGCCAAACGTAACAGCAAATCAGAAGAAAGCAGACTGAACCACCTGCGCTTACTCCACAGGTACACGCTCAGCAGTACAAACCCTGATATTAAAACTTCTCCAGCCAATTCCCCGCCAAAACTTCCCGCTCATCAGATCTCAGCGACGAGAAGGTCCACTGAGGAACACAACACTGTTAACAGTGCTCACTTCTCCTAACGTCCTGCTGCTTGTTAGCAGGACACCAGAGACGCGAGTGGGAGGGTTAGTGATCGCTGGGCTCTGGTGAGTACATGCTCATGACACTGTCACCACAATCTGTGCTAACGCTGCACAGCGAGCGAGCCTTCAGCTACGGCTGCACCTCCTCAGTGTGGAGACGGGAGCAGCTCCTGCACCGTTTAGTTAAGCAGCTGAAGTAAAGAGGTCACGTTCAAGCAACTGACTAGAGACGTCACCAGAAACCACATACTCTCCAAATTAAAAACGGAGATCGTACCTCGTGCTCCTTCTCCTGCAGGACTAGGACGATGTCTCCAGGCTCCACGCCTGGCGCTTGGTCTGCCTCCCCGCCGAAGGTGATCTTCTGCCCGTGCTTCATGCCCTTGTCCACGTGCACCTCCAGAATCTTCACCTCCTTCACCACCTTCTTGCCCTCACACTTTTTACAGCGGTCCTTCTCGCTGATCACCTCACCTGAACACAGGCATGTTTCACACACAGCTCACACTGGGAACGTGCACATGGAGTTCAAGTACTCGTTGAGGTACCAGAACTCTGAAATTGGTGTTCTAGACATGACACAGAACCCGCAATTCAATATCTTCAAGTTTTTAAAGCTGCACTACTCCGACACACGAGCTGCTGAACATGCTGTTAAAGACGGAACTGAACTACTCAGACATCAGGGCTGTGTTTTGGCAACAACCTGGCGATACAATACATATTGTGATACGGCGCTCACGAATCAATATATCACGATACTGCAAGCAAACTGATTTTTTTTCAAATCCTATTATTAAAACACACCACTGTATGAACAGGTCTATCAATACTTACAATAGCACTGCGCCCTTGTGCTGCTTGTTAATGTTAGAGTGGAGCTGAAAATGGATTACAACACTGACATCTAGTGGTCAGAGGTTTAAACACAACACACACTGATTCACTGTCTGGCAGGAATCCGTGTATTGATACTGTGTTTTTGAGGATTGATACAGTATCACTAAATAATAATATCCTGATATTTGATATTTTCTTACAGCCCTAACAGCTAAACAAACAAATCACTTCATCAGCCTCCAACTTAATCCAGAGTTCTGCTGACCTGTGTGAAGAGACAACCACTGTTTCTCGTCCAGCAGCTGGTATTATTAAAAAAAAGGGACTAAAGGAAAATTGGATATAGGCCCTTTAATGATGTAGATATTCACCTTTACCTCATTTGTGACCCCATCCACAAAAAAAAAAAACATCTGTAAAATGTCACCAAACCTGTGGTGTGACATCACAACGCTGAAGCCCATCACTGATCCATAACTATTACTGAGAAACTGTCTGAAGCGCTTTGAGCTGCTGCTGCTGGTATGCAATATAAAAAAAAAAGTTTGGAATGACTCTGGTTGCTAAATTAGCACCTAGCATTAGCATGTGTGTTTAGGGTGGGGAAAGTGGCTTCAGCACTTCTACGTCATTGGCTCAGCTCGCTTGGAACGTCAACGGGGGCGACGTCATAAACAGTGCAGTGATTTTCTAAAGAAAACCAAATTAGTGGAGTTTGGCTCTACGCTGGCTAGAACTAACACTACTGCTACTGACTGCCACCTGCAGGCATGACAGACACTTGCACTGCATAGCTTGTTGTGCAGCTGTTCGTTTGAACCAGCTCAGCTCGTTACTGACCATCAAGGTTCCCACATCTGGGGCTGTGAGGCGCAGGAGTATCTCACCTTCACCATTGCAGTCAGTGCAGACAGACTGCATCTGTTGGACCATCCCGGGAGCCAGCTGTCTGATCATGATGCGCATACCACGCCCCCTACAGGTCGTACACTTCTGGACGGCGCCAGTCTTTCCACCCTGGCTGTGTACACACAGAGCATCAGGAGAAATGAGGCCTCGTTGTGTAACGACTATCTTCTTTAACCGATACGCACAGTGCATGTTACACACTCACCCGTTACAAGTGCTACACAGAACGTTCTTGCTTAGTTGTAATTTGGTTGTTTTGCCGTTATACAAGTCTTCAAGAGAAACCCTGCAGACAGAAAAGACACTTCAGACACCAGAAACTTCACATCACAGAATAAAACCAGGTCTAAACTTAGTGTAGAAAACAGGTCAGCAGTGGAGCTCAAGGACATCTCCACAGCAGGCCTCGCTGCTTCTCCACCTCCACATCACACGATCTTTACAGTCTACGGAGAGCAGAGATGTCAGTCAGGTCACACTTACTTGAGAGGGTGGACCATGTCCTCTCCTCTTCGCCGCCCACCATTCCGGCTGCGACCCTGACCACCCATGAAGCCAAACAGGCCGCCACCAAAAATGTGGGAGAAGATGTCGTCCATTCCAGGACCTCCACCGCCCCCTTCCCGCAGCCCCTGCTCTCCATAGCGGTCATACAGCTCCTTCTTCTCTGGGTTAGATAGAACTTCATATGCAAAGCTGATCTCCTTGAACTGAGAAAACAGTGAACAGTGAGGACTACGGCTCGCTTTACTGCTGACTTCTGACGCTATGATCGCATTAATACTTCCTCAACAACGAGACGCTGAACTTCAGCCTCAGAGTTTTAATGCTGGTAGTATTTTTGATTAAAGCACTGATTAGTTTTAAAATATTCTACCTGCAGTTTTATGTACAGAAATGATTAACATGCTTTAGAGTAAGACATTTAAACAACAAGACCAAGTCATATACCAGATACTAAATATCAGGACATTAAACAGGAGCTCAGGCCAGACGACCCTTTAACCAAATAATGGACAAATGCATAAATATATAGA
Source organism: Megaleporinus macrocephalus (assembly GCA_021613375.1). Taxonomy (NCBI): domain Eukaryota; kingdom Metazoa; phylum Chordata; class Actinopteri; order Characiformes; family Anostomidae; genus Megaleporinus; species Megaleporinus macrocephalus. The sequence goes on along the minus strand of CM038728.1, from coordinate 36,141,054 downwards.
GAGATAGATGTACACAGCTATATAGACAGATATATACACAGACAGATAAATCAATATAAATATATAGATGCAAATAGATAGATATACAAGCATAAACATATAGTAGCTGTAGATAAGATAAGCTATATAGACGTAAATATATAGTTATACAAGCGCAAACATATATGACAGATAGATGGATGCACAAACAGGCAGACAGCTATATAAACAGAGAGACGAATGGCTACATAGATAAATAAATAAGTTTAAAAACAAAGTTGAGATTCAACACAATTTCTGAGTTTCATTAAAACACTTACTGCTAAGTTCTAGATACACAGAAAGTTATTTATATTCATATACTTTATTCTGGCTCAGTCTTAATCTGGGTGACAAAAACGAATGCTGTGTCGTGCAGCAACTGGGTAATAAACTATATACATGAAAAATATACATATAAAAATCATGAGGAGCTCAATTCTGCCAACTTTTACACCCCACACTGATGAAGCTCTGACCTCATCATACACTATCACTGTTAATGCTGTCACCATGCCAACGTCTCCGGTCACAAGGTGTAGAATTACTCCGCCCCCCAAACGTGAACATGTGACCACAGCTTCGAAGACACTAATAAATCAGAACCAATGATAAAATCATATATTAACTTCCAGGACACGTGCTCACCTTGTCTCCAGCGTTGGGGTTCTTGTCTGGATGATATTCTTTTGCTAATTTCCGGTAAGCCTGAAAACACAACATTAAAACAGTCAGAACTTAAAACTGACCACACAAACTACCAGACAGGAGAGATTCCTGCCCAGTGTGCTGTCTAACTGGTTTAAACTGATCAATGCATACTGACTGACAGCTGCTCAGCTAGTTAATTAACTAATTAGTTAGTTAGCTACATCGCCATGAGCAAGTGTGCAGGGGAGCTCCACCGACTAAAAAAAATTCTATATATACTCTTTTCTAGATAAACTGAAATCTGTCGTTCATCCCTCTAGAAGTTCCCCCACACTACTACACTCGAAATGGGAACATAAGCTGCGTCCTGTAGTCTGAGATGAGGTTCAGGTGAAGAGGCACCTGCAGAGTGACGAAGAGCAAAAACGGCCCAAAATCATTTATTCAGATACAAACTCACGAGACAGAAGATAAAATTAATAAATGTCTGTATCGCCACAAAAAACACATTACACCTCCAGCTGACTACGATTAGTCCTAAATCCCCGAATTAGGCCGACACTTTGATAAAATCGGTGAATCTCCCCTTTAACTGCCCCTCGAACAAACCGCTCAGAGCAGAAAAACAAGACCCTCCACAACTTAGCCCGAGCTCCTCCACCAGCCAAACACTGAAGACGGCTTTATAACGCTCTTATAACTGCTTCAGTGAGACAGAAGCTCAACCCCGACCAGAACCGAGACTAAACTGAGTCCAAACAGCCTCAAACTAAACCGAGCTACATGCTAACAACACGTTCCAGTCAGGCTCGTTTAATGTCACTAACCGGCTATTTCGCTCCACGTAGGCGGTAAAATTCACATGTAAAGTTAATTCTCTGAACAAAGTGTGTTTCTGACCTCAAAATGACAAAAACGATGAAACGTCAGACGAAAAAACAATAATAAATAAAATGTCATAAACACGCAAACAGGCCTACCACAGACCACCGCTCAGCTAATCCGGTTAACAGCGGCTATTTACGACTAAACTTCCTCAAAACGACTCACAGGAGACAACTTACACACAGTAAACAGAATAATTCAGAACCACAACATCACAACAACCATTTACACAACTACCTGTAACCAAACAACGAACTTTGTCTGCTTAAGTTACAATAATTGCACAACAGTTGAGACGAAACATTTCAAACAGGCTAACTTATGAAACACGGCCAGGATAATTTTAAACACAGTGGATTTAACTTTAATACACTAACGAGCACTTTTAAAACGACGACCTGATTAATAAAAACAACAGTAATACAGAACTTTGATGTAATCGCAACTAGCCGGTTATCACTGCTAGGCCGGTCGCGGTAGCTTAGCATGCTAGCGGGTAATCCATCGTCCTTGTACCGAATTAGATTAGGTGAGCTCGGCGTGGCGCTGCGCCGCGGCCCGCTAAGTTCCGAGCGACCGGGGTTTCCGTTTTCGAGCTTTCTCTGAGACCCGCCGAGGATCTCGTTCTCGAACACACGTTCTCTTCACGTCCCGCAGACCGGAGACCACAGACCGGAGACCCGGACAGATATAAACCCGCACAGCGAAACCACCGCCGCGAACTAGCCGAGGCTAACGCCGATAGGCCACAGCCGCTAAGCTAACGCGGCTAATCCCTCTTCCTCATCCCGGTTTAAAGGACGTGTGTTCGGCGCGGTGGCAGGCCTGGCCCGCGGGAGTCTGTCCTAAATCAGCCCCGGGTCCCGTACTTCACCTTCTTGAGCTCGTTCTCCGAGGCGCTGGGCGAGACCCCCAGAATGTCGTACAGCTTCGTGTCGGCGACGTGAGCCATGGTGCGCTGAGGAGCGAGAGCGGCACGCGGGGAGAGAGAGCGGAGCGAGAACGCGCAGGCGCGCCGCCGCTTTAAACTCACTTTTTTAGGGGGAGGACGCACAGACAATGCGCATGCGCGAATATTCTTCTTTTTTACTTTTTACTAGATAGAAGTATATATATATATATATAGCTGGATAAATAGATAGATAGATAGATAGATAGACGTAGATAGATAGATAGATAGACGTAGATAGATAGATAGATAGATAGATAGATAGATAGATAGATAGACGTAGATAGATAGATAGATAGATAGATAGATAGATAGATAGATAGACGTAGATAGATAGATAGATAGATAGATAGATAGATAGACGTAGATAGATAGATAGATAGATAGATAGATAGACGTAGATAGATAGATAGATAGATAGATAGACGTAGATAGATAGATAGACATAGATAGATAGATAGATAGATAGATAGATAGACGTAGATAGATAGATAGATAGACGTAGATAGATAGATAGATAGACGTAGATAGATAGATAGATAGATAGATAGACGTAGATAGATAGATAGATAGACATAGATAGATAGATAGATAGATAGATAGATAGACGTAGATAGATAGATAGATAGATAGATAGATAGATAGATAGATAGACGTAGATAGATAGATAGATAGACGTAGATAGATAGATAGACGTAGATAGATAGATAGATAGATAGACGTAGATAGATAGATAGATAGATAGACATAGATAAATAGAAAGATAGATAGACGTAGATAGATAGATAGATAGATAGACGTAGATAGATAGATAGATAGATAGACATAGATAAATAGATAGATAGACGTAGATAGATAGATAGATAGACGTAGATAAATAGATAGATAGACGTAGATAGATAAATAGATAGATAGACGTAGATAGATAGATAGATAGATAGATAGACGTAGATAGATAGACAGATAGACGTAGATAGATGTAGATAGTTGTAGAACGCTAGATAGATAGATAGATAGACGTAGATAGATAAACATAGATAGATAGATAGATGTAGATAGTTGTAGAACGCTAGATAGATAGATAGATAGATAGATAGATAGACGTAGATAGACGTAGATAGATGTAGATAGATAGATAGATGTAGATAGTTGTAGAACGCTAGATAGATAGATAGATAGATAGATAGACGTAGATAGACGTAGATAGATGTAGATAGATAGATAGATAGACGTAGATAGATAGACGTAGATAGATAGATAGATAGACATAGATAGATAGATAGATAGATAGATAGACAGACGTAGATAGATAGATAGATAGATAGATAGACATAGATAGATAGATAGATACATAGACGTAGATAGATAGATAGATAGGCGTAGATAGATAGATAGATAGACGTAGATAGATAGATAGACGTAGATAGATAGATAGACGTAGATAGATAGATAGATAGATAGATAGATAGATAGACGTAGATAGATAGATAGATAGATGTAGATAGATAGATAGATAGACGTAGATAGATAGATAGACATAGATAGATAGACGTAGATAGATAGATAGATAGATAGATAGATAGATAGATAGATAGACGTAGATAGATAGATAGATAGACGTAGATAGATAGATAGATAGATAGATAGATAGATAGACGTAGCTAGATAGATAGATAGATAGACATAGATAAATAGATAGATAGATAGACGTAGATAGATAGATAGATAGACGTAGATAGATAGATAGACATAGATAAATAGATAGATAGATAGACGTAGATAGATAGATAGATAGACGTAGATAAATAGATAGATAGATAGGCGTAGATAGATAGATAGATAGATAGATAGACGTAGATAGATAGATAGATAGATAGATAGACGTAGATAAATAGATAGACGTAGATAGATAGACAGACAGACGTAGATAGATGTAGATAGTTGTAGAACGCTAGATAGATAGATAGATAGACGTAGATAGATAAACATAGATAGATAGATAGACGTAGATAGATGTAGATAGATAGATAGATGTAGATAGTTGTAGAACGCTAGATAGATAGATAGATAGATAGATAGACGTAGATAGATAGACAGATAGACGTAGATAGATGTAGATAGTTGTAGAACGCTAGATAGATAGATAGATAGACGTAGATAGATAAACATAGATAGATAGATAGATGTAGATAGTTGTAGAACGCTAGATAGATAGATAGATAGATAGATAGACGTAGATAGATGTAGATAGATGTAGATAGATAGATAGATGTAGATAGTTGTAGAACGCTAGATAGATAGATAGATAGATAGATAGATAGATAGACGTAGATAGATGTAGATAGATAGATAGATAGATAGACGTAGATAGATAGACGTAGATAGATAGATAGATAGACATAGATAGATAGATAGATAGACAGACGTAGATAGATAGATAGACATAGATAGATAGATAGATACATAGACGTAGATAGATAGATAGATAGATAGACGTAGATAGATAGATAGATAGATAGATAGGCGTAGATAGATAGATAGATAGACGTAGATAGATAGACGTAGATAGATAGATAGATAGATAGATAGATAGACGTAGATAGATAGATAGATAGATAGATAGATAGACGTAGATAGATAGATAGATAGACGTAGATAGATAGATAGATAGATAGACGTAGATAGATAGATAGACATAGATAGATAGATAGACGTAGATAGATAGATAGATAGATAGACGTAGATAGATAGATAGATAGACGTAGATAGATAGATAGATAGACGTAGATAGATAGATAGACGTAGATAGATAGATAGATAGATAGATAGATAGATAGATAGATAGATAGATAGACGTAGATAGATAGATAGATAGATAGACATAGATAAATAGATAGATAGATAGACGTAGATAGGTATATAGATAGATAGACGTAGATAAATAGATAGATAGATAGGCGTAGATAGATAGATAGATAGATAGATAGACGTAGATAGATAGATAGATAGATAGATAGACGTAGATAGATAGATAGACGTAGATAGATAGACAGATAGACGTAGATAGATGTAGATAGTTGTAGAACGCTAGATAGATAGATAGATAGACGTAGATAGATAAACATAGATAGATAGATAGACGTAGATAGATGTAGATAGATAGATAGATGTAGATAGTTGTAGAACGCTAGATAGATAGATAGATAGATAGATAGATAGATAGACGTAGATAGATGTAGATAGATAGATAGATAGATAGACGTAGATAGATAGATAGACGTAGATAGATAGATAGATAGATAGATAGATAGACGTAGATAGATAGATAGATAGACATAGATAGATAGATAGACAGACGTAGATAGGTAGATAGATAGATAGATAGACGTAGATAGATAGATAGATACGTAGATAGATAGACGTAGATAGATACGTAGATAGATAGACGTAGATAAATAGATAGATAGATAGATAGATAGACGTAGATAGATAGATAGATAGGCGTAGATAGATAGATAGATAGATAGATAGACGTAGATAGATAGATAGATAGATAGATAGACATAGATAGATAGATAGATAGGTAGATAGACGTAGATAGATAGATAGATAGATAGATGTAGATAGATAGATAGATAGACGTAGATAGATAAACATAGATAGATAGATAGACGTAGATAGATAGATAGACGTAGATAGATGTAGATAGATAGATAGATGTAGATAGTTGTAGAACGCTAGATAGATAGATAGATAGACGTAGATAGATAAACATAGATAGATAGATAGACGTAGATAGATGTAGATAGATAGATAGATGTAGATAGATAGATAGACGTAGATAGATAGATAGATAGATAGATAGATAGATAGATAGATAGACATAGATAGATAGATAGATAGACGTAGATAGATAGATAGACGTAGATAGATGTAGATAGATAGATAGATAGACATAGATAGATAGATAGACGTAGATAGATAGATAGATAGATAGATAGATAGACGTAGATAGATAGATAGATAGATAGATAGATAGATAGACGTAGATAGATAGATAGACGTAGATAGATGTAGATAGATAGATAGATAGACGTAGATAGATAGATAGACGTAGATAGATAGATAGATAGACGTAGATAGATGTAGATAGATAGATAGATGTAGATAGTTGTAGAATGCTAGATAGATAGATAGATAGATAGATAGATAGACGTAGATAGATGTAGATAGATAGATAGATGTAGATAGTTGTAGATAGATAGATAGATAGACGTAGATAGATAGATAGATAGATAGATAGATAGATAGATAGATAGATAGATAGACGTAGATAGATAGATAGATAGATAGATAGATAGATAGACGTAGATAGATAGATAGATAGATAGATAGATAGATAGATAGATAGATAGATAGATACATACGTAGATAGATAGATAGATAGATAGACGTAGATAGATAGATAGATAGACGTAGATAGATAGATAGATAGATAGATAGATAGATAGATAGACGTAGATAGATAGATAGATGTAGATAGATAGATAGATGTAGATAGATAGATAGACGTAGATAGATAGATAGATAGATAGATAGATAGATAGATAGACATAGATAGATAGATAGATAGACGTAGATAGATACATAGACGTAGATAGATGTAGATAGATAGATAGATAGATAGATAGATAGATAGATAGATAGACGTAGATAGATGTAGATAGATAGATAGATAGATAGACGTAGATAGATAGATAGACGTAGATAGATAGATAGATAGACGTAGATAGATGTAGATAGATAGATAGATGTAGATAGTTGTAGAACGCTAGATAGATAGATAGATAGATAGATAGATAGATAGATAGATAGATAGATAGATAGACGTAGATAGATGTAGATAGATAGATAGATATAGATAGTTGTAGAACGCTAGATAGATAGATAGATAGATAGATAGATAGATAGTTGTAGATAGATGTAGATAGATAGATAGATAGATAGACGTAGATAGATAGATAGATAGATAGATAGACGTAGATAGATAGATAGATAGATAGATAGATAGATAGATAGATAGATAGATAGATAGATAGATGTAGATAGATAGATAGATAGATGTAGATAGATAGATAGATACGTAGATAGATAGATAGATAGATAGATAGATAGATAGATAGACAGATAGACGTAGATAGCTAGATAGCTAGATAGATAGATAGACGTAGATAGATAGATAGACGTAGACAGATAGATAGATAGATAGATAGATAGATAGATAGATAGATAGATAGACGTAGATAGATAGATAGATAGATAGATAGACGTAGTTAGATAGATAGATAGACGTAGATAGATAGATAGATAGATAGACGTAGATAGATAGATAGATAGATAGATAGATAGATAGATAGATAGATAGACGTAGATAGATAGATAGATAGATAGATAGATAGATAGATGTAGATAGATAGATAGATACGTAGATAGATAGATAGATAGATAGATAGATAGACGTAGATAGATAGATAGATAGATAGACGTAGATAGATAGATAGATAGATAGATAGATAGATAGATAGATAGATAGATAGGAGGTGGACAGGCCGGTAAGCCATCCAGTCATTCGGTCTGAGTTCTGTCTCCTGTTGGATTGTGGGATTGTAGGACAATAGTGTCCATTATTACATCATTACTGATCTCAACATTACTAATCTGAGTGGATCAACTCCAACACTTGTAACTAAACTACATACTACATACTAAATACTACATACTGTATACTACATACTACATACTGTATACTACATACTACATACTACATACTAAATACTACATACTACATACTACATACTGTATACTACATGCTACATACTGTATACTACATACTAAATACTACATGCTGTATACTACATACTAAATACTACAAACTGTATACTACATACTACATACTGTATACTACATACTAAATACTACATACTGTATACTACATACTAAATACTACATACTGTATACTACATACTACATACTGTATACTACATACTAAATACTACATACTGTATACTACATACTACATACTGTATACTACATACTACATACTACATACTGTATACTACATACTAAATACTACATACTAAATACTACATACTGTATACTCGGAAAATAGTTAGTGTGAAGTGTGCGATTGGGAAGTTTTGTTGGAACATGCACCACAATGCTACTCTGGAACCAGCACTGTGGTGCAATACCCCGCATGACCAGCAGAGCGCGCTTAAAGACAAGTCAATGACTCTGTCCTATAACCAGGAGTGAAGATACAGGAACAGATCTAACACATTATTACCACACGGTGATATTAGAGGTGTGCGTGTGAGCGACAGCACTAAAGCACTACAGCAGTTTCACTTTCACACTCAGATCACTCCTGCAGCGGGACTTCACACGACCCAACGCTTCACTGACCGCGAGACCACTTCCAGTTTCTGAGCATGTGCGGTATGTAGAACTCACTCCCTTAACAAGCAGTCGGTCAGCGCTGGAGTTCACTCTCCACCACACGACCAGTAAAGCAACCACAGTGACACAATAAAACAATCACGTGTAGCGTCCAGTGAGGAAACCTTAGTAACTGTCTGTAGTTATTGTTGTAGTAGTGCTGTAGTTATTGTTGTAGTTATTGTTGTAGTTATTGTTGTAGTAGTGCTGTAGTTATTGTTGTAGTTATTGCTGTAGTATTGTTGTAGTATTGTTGAAGTTATTGTTGTAGTATTGTTGTAGTATTGTTGTAGTTATTGTTGTAGTAGTGCTGTAGTTATTGTTGTAGTTATTGTTGTAGTTATTGTTGTAGTAGTGCTGTAGTTATTGTTGTAGTTATTGTTGTAGTTATTGTTGTAGTTATTGCTGTAGTATTGTTGTAGTATTGTTGAAGTTATTGTTGTAGTATTGTTGTAGTATTGTTGTAGTTATTGTTGTAGTAATGTTGTAGTTATTGTTGTATTTATTGTTGTAGTTATTGCTGTAGTATTGTTGTAGTATTGTTGTAGTTATTGCTGTTGTATTGTTGTAGTATTGTTGTAGTATTGTTGTAGTTATTGATGTAGTATTGTAGTAGTTATTGTTGTACTAATGTTGTAGTATTGTTGTAGTATTGCTGTAGTTATTGTTGTAGTTATTGCTGTAGTTATTGTTGTAGTTATTGCTGTAGTAATGTTGTAGTATTATTGTAGTTATTGCTGTAGTTATTGTTGTAGTTATTGTTGTAGTAGTGCTGTAGTATTTTTGTAGTTATTGTTGTAGTATTGCTGTAGTATTGTTGTAGTTATTGATGTAGTATTGTTGTAGTTATTGTTGTAGTTATTGTTGTAGTATTGCTGTAGTATTGTTGTAGTTATTGTTGTAGTATTGTTGTAGTTATTGCTGTAGTAATGTAGTAGTTATTGTTGTAGCTATTGTTGTAGTATTGTTGTAGTTATTGTTGTAGTTATTGTTGTAGTATTGTTGTAGTTATTGATGTAGTATTGTTGTAGTTATTGTTGTAGTTATTGTTGTAGTATTGCTGTAGTATTGTTGTAGTTATTGTTGTAGTATTGTTGTAGTTATTGCTGTAGTAATGTAGTAGTTATTGTTGTAGTTATTGCTGTAGTAATGCAGTAGTTATTGCTGTAGTTATTGTTGTAGTTATTGTTGTAGTTATTGTTGTAGTATTGTAGTTATTGCTGTAGTTATTGTTGTAGTTATTGTTGTATTTATTGTTGTAGTATTGTAGTAGTTATTGTTGTAGTTATTGCTGTAGTAATGTAGTAGTTATTGCTGTAGTTATTGTAGTAGTTATTGTTGTATTTATTGTTGTAGTTATTGTTTTAGCTATTGCTGTAGTAATGTAGTAGTTATTGTTGTAGTTATTGCTGTGGTATTGTAGTAGTTATTGTAGTAGTTATTGTTGTAGTATTGCTGTAGTTATTGTTGTAGTTATTGCTGTAGTAGTGCTGTAGTATTGTTGTAGTTATTGTAGTAGTATTGTTGTAGTTATTGTTGTAGTTATTGCTGTAGTAATGTTGTAGTATTGTTGTAGTATTGTTGTAGTTATTGTTGTAGTTATCGCTGTAGTTATTGCTGTAGTATTGCTGTAGTATTGCTGTAGTTATTGTTGTAGTTATTGCTGCAGTTATTGTTGTAGTTATTGCTGTAGTAATGTTGTAGTATTATTGTAGTTATTGTTGTAGTTATTGCTGTAGTAATGTTGTACTATTGTTGTAGTATTGCTGTAGTTATTGTTGTAGTTATTGTTGTAGTTATTGCTGTAGTATTGTAGTAGTTATTGTTGTAGTAATGTTGTAGTATTGTTGTAGTATTGTTGTAGTATTTCTGTAGTATTGCTGTAGTTATTGTTGTAGTTATTGCTGTAGTAATGTTGTAGTATTATTGTAGTTATTGCTGTAGTTATTGTTGTAGTTATTGTTGTAGTAGTGCTGTAGTATTTTTGTAGTTATTGTTGTAGTATTGTTGTAGTTATTGATGTAGTTATTGTTGTAGTATTGCTGTAGTATTGCTGTAGTATTGTTGTAGTTATTGTTGTAGTTATTGTTGTAGGATTTTTTTTAGTTATTTCTGTAGTTATAGATGTAGATAGATAGATAGATGTAGATAGTTGTAGAACGCTAGATAGATAGATAGATAGATAGATAGATAGATAGATAGATAGATAGATAGACGTAGATAGATGTAGATAGATAGATAGATATAGATAGTTGTAGAACGCTAGATAGATAGATAGATAGATAGATAGATAGATAGTTGTAGATAGATGTAGATAGATAGATAGATAGATAGACGTAGATAGATAGATAGATAGATAGATAGACGTAGATAGATAGATAGATAGATAGATAGATAGATAGATAGATAGATAGATAGATGTAGATAGATAGATAGATAGATGTAGATAGATAGATAGATACGTAGATAGATAGATAGATAGATAGATAGATAGATAGATAGACAGATAGACGTAGATAGCTAGATAGCTAGATAGATAGATAGACGTAGATAGATAGATAGACGTAGACAGATAGATAGATAGATAGATAGATAGACGTAGATAGATAGATAGATAGATAGATAGACGTAGATAGATAGATAGATAGATAGATAGACGTAGTTAGATAGATAGATAGACGTAGATAGATAGATAGATAGATAGACGTAGATAGATAGATAGATAGATAGATAGATAGATAGATAGATAGACGTAGATAGATAGATAGATAGATAGATAGATAGATAGATAGATAGATGTAGATAGATAGATAGATACGTAGATAGATAGATAGATAGATAGATAGATAGACGTAGATAGATAGATAGATAGATAGACGTAGATAGATAGATAGATAGATAGATAGATAGATAGATAGATAGATAGATAGGAGGTGGACAGGCCGGTAAGCCATCCAGTCATTCGGTCTGAGTTCTGTCTCCTGTTGGATTGTGGGATTGTAGGACAATAGTGTCCATTATTACATCATTACTGATCTCAACATTACTAATCTGAGTGGATCAACTCCAACACTTGTAACTAAACTACATACTACATACTAAATACTACATACTGTATACTACATACTACATACTGTATACTACATACTACATACTACATACTAAATACTACATACTACATACTACATACTGTATACTACATGCTACATACTGTATACTACATACTAAATACTACATGCTGTATACTACATACTAAATACTACAAACTGTATACTACATACTACATACTGTATACTACATACTAAATACTACATACTGTATACTACATACTAAATACTACATACTGTATACTACATACTACATACTGTATACTACATACTAAATACTACATACTGTATACTACATACTACATACTGTATACTACATACTACATACTACATACTGTATACTACATACTAAATACTACATACTAAATACTACATACTGTATACTCGGAAAATAGTTAGTGTGAAGTGTGCGATTGGGAAGTTTTGTTGGAACATGCACCACAATGCTACTCTGGAACCAGCACTGTGGTGCAATACCCCGCATGACCAGCAGAGCGCGCTTAAAGACAAGTCAATGACTCTGTCCTATAACCAGGAGTGAAGATACAGGAACAGATCTAACACATTATTACCACACGGTGATATTAGAGGTGTGCGTGTGAGCGACAGCACTAAAGCACTACAGCAGTTTCACTTTCACACTCAGATCACTCCTGCAGCGGGACTTCACACGACCCAACGCTTCACTGACCGCGAGACCACTTCCAGTTTCTGAGCATGTGCGGTATGTAGAACTCACTCCCTTAACAAGCAGTCGGTCAGCGCTGGAGTTCACTCTCCACCACACGACCAGTAAAGCAACCACAGTGACACAATAAAACAATCACGTGTAGCGTCCAGTGAGGAAACCTTAGTAACTGTCTGTAGTTATTGTTGTAGTAGTGCTGTAGTTATTGTTGTAGTTATTGTTGTAGTTATTGTTGTAGTAGTGCTGTAGTTATTGTTGTAGTTATTGCTGTAGTATTGTTGTAGTATTGTTGAAGTTATTGTTGTAGTATTGTTGTAGTATTGTTGTAGTTATTGTTGTAGTAGTGCTGTAGTTATTGTTGTAGTTATTGTTGTAGTTATTGTTGTAGTAGTGCTGTAGTTATTGTTGTAGTTATTGTTGTAGTTATTGTTGTAGTTATTGCTGTAGTATTGTTGTAGTATTGTTGAAGTTATTGTTGTAGTATTGTTGTAGTATTGTTGTAGTTATTGTTGTAGTAATGTTGTAGTTATTGTTGTATTTATTGTTGTAGTTATTGCTGTAGTATTGTTGTAGTATTGTTGTAGTTATTGCTGTTGTATTGTTGTAGTATTGTTGTAGTATTGTTGTAGTTATTGATGTAGTATTGTAGTAGTTATTGTTGTACTAATGTTGTAGTATTGTTGTAGTATTGCTGTAGTTATTGTTGTAGTTATTGCTGTAGTTATTGTTGTAGTTATTGCTGTAGTAATGTTGTAGTATTATTGTAGTTATTGCTGTAGTTATTGTTGTAGTTATTGTTGTAGTAGTGCTGTAGTATTTTTGTAGTTATTGTTGTAGTATTGCTGTAGTATTGTTGTAGTTATTGATGTAGTATTGTTGTAGTTATTGTTGTAGTTATTGTTGTAGTATTGCTGTAGTATTGTTGTAGTTATTGTTGTAGTATTGTTGTAGTTATTGCTGTAGTAATGTAGTAGTTATTGTTGTAGCTATTGTTGTAGTATTGTTGTAGTTATTGTTGTAGTTATTGTTGTAGTATTGTTGTAGTTATTGATGTAGTATTGTTGTAGTTATTGTTGTAGTTATTGTTGTAGTATTGCTGTAGTATTGTTGTAGTTATTGTTGTAGTATTGTTGTAGTTATTGCTGTAGTAATGTAGTAGTTATTGTTGTAGTTATTGCTGTAGTAATGCAGTAGTTATTGCTGTAGTTATTGTTGTAGTTATTGTTGTAGTTATTGTTGTAGTATTGTAGTTATTGCTGTAGTTATTGTTGTAGTTATTGTTGTATTTATTGTTGTAGTATTGTAGTAGTTATTGTTGTAGTTATTGCTGTAGTAATGTAGTAGTTATTGCTGTAGTTATTGTAGTAGTTATTGTTGTATTTATTGTTGTAGTTATTGTTTTAGCTATTGCTGTAGTAATGTAGTAGTTATTGTTGTAGTTATTGCTGTGGTATTGTAGTAGTTATTGTAGTAGTTATTGTTGTAGTATTGCTGTAGTTATTGTTGTAGTTATTGCTGTAGTAGTGCTGTAGTATTGTTGTAGTTATTGTAGTAGTATTGTTGTAGTTATTGTTGTAGTTATTGCTGTAGTAATGTTGTAGTATTGTTGTAGTATTGTTGTAGTTATTGTTGTAGTTATCGCTGTAGTTATTGCTGTAGTATTGCTGTAGTATTGCTGTAGTTATTGTTGTAGTTATTGCTGCAGTTATTGTTGTAGTTATTGCTGTAGTAATGTTGTAGTATTATTGTAGTTATTGTTGTAGTTATTGCTGTAGTAATGTTGTACTATTGTTGTAGTATTGCTGTAGTTATTGTTGTAGTTATTGTTGTAGTTATTGCTGTAGTATTGTAGTAGTTATTGTTGTAGTAATGTTGTAGTATTGTTGTAGTATTGTTGTAGTATTTCTGTAGTATTGCTGTAGTTATTGTTGTAGTTATTGCTGTAGTAATGTTGTAGTATTATTGTAGTTATTGCTGTAGTTATTGTTGTAGTTATTGTTGTAGTAGTGCTGTAGTATTTTTGTAGTTATTGTTGTAGTATTGTTGTAGTTATTGATGTAGTTATTGTTGTAGTATTGCTGTAGTATTGCTGTAGTATTGTTGTAGTTATTGTTGTAGTTATTGTTGTAGGATTTTTTTTAGTTATTTCTGTAGTTATTGTTGTAGTTATTGTTGTATTTATTGTTGTAGTATTGTAGTAGTTATTGTTGAAGTTATTGCTGTAGTAATGTAGTAGTTATTGCTGTAGTTATTGATGTAGTTATTGTTGTATTTATTGTTGTAGTTATTGTTGTAGCTATTGCTGTAGTAATGTAGTAGTTATTGTTGTAGTTATTGTTGTAGTATTGCTGTAGTAATGTAGTAGTTATTGTTGTAGTTATTGCTGTAGTATTGTTGTAGTTATTGTTGTAGTATTGCTGTAGTAATGTAGTAGTTATTGTTGTAGTTATTGCTGTAGTATTGTAGTAGTTATTGTTGTAGTTATTGTTGTAGTATTGCTGTAGTAATGTAGTAGTATTGTTGTAGTTATTGCTGTAGTATTGTAGTAGTTATTGTAGCAGTTATTGTTGTAGTATTGCTGTAGTTATTGTAGTAGTTATTGTTGTAGTATTGCTGTAGTTATTGTTGTAGTTATTGTTGTAGTAGTTATTTTTGAAGTTATTGTTGTAGTTATTGTAGTAGTTATTTTTGAAGTTATTGTTGTAGTTATTGTAGTAGTTATTGTTGTATTTATTGTTGTAGTTATTGCTGTAGTTATTGTTGTAGTTATTGCTGTAGTATTGTTGTTGTTATTGTTGTAGTATTGTTGTAGTTATTGTTGTAGTATTGTTGTAGTTATTGCCGTAGTATTGTAGTAGTTATTGTTGTAGTTATTGTTGTAGTATTGCCGTAGTATTGTTGTAGTTATTTCTGTAGTATTGTTGTAGTATTGTTGTAGTTTTTGTTGTAGTTATTGTTGTAGTATTGTTGTATTTATTGTTGTATTTATTGTTGTAGTTATTGTTGTAGTATTGCTGTAGTTATTGCTGTAGTTATTGCTGTAGTATTGTTGTAGTTTTTGTTGTAGTTATTGTTGTAGTATTGTTGTAGTATTGTTGTAGTTATTGATGTAGTTATTGTTGTAGTATTGCTGTAGTATTGCTGTAGTATTGTTGTAGTTATTGTTGTAGTTATTGTTGTAGGATTTTTTTTAGTTATTTCTGTAGTTATTGTTGGAGTATTGTTGGAGTATTGTAGTAGTTATTTTTGTAGTTATTGTTGTATTTATTGTTGTAGTATTGTTGTAGTTATTGTTATAGTTATTGTTGTAGTATTGTTTTAGTTATTGTTGTAGTTATTGTTGTAGTAGTGCTGTAGTATTGTTGTAGTTATTGTTGTAGTTATTGTTGTAGTATTGCTGTAGTATTATTGTAGTTATTGTTGTAGTATTGCTGTAGTATTATTGTAGTTATTGTTGTAGTATTGTTGTAGTATTGTAGTAGTTATTTTTGTAGTTATTTTTGTAGTTATTGTTGTAGTATTGTTGTAGTTATTGTTGTAGTATTGTTGTAGTTATTGTTGTAGTTATTGTAGTAGTATTGTTGTAGTTATTGTTGTAGTTATTGTAGTAGTTATTGTAGTAGTATTGCTGTAGTTATTTCTGTAGTATTGTTGTAGTTATTGTTGTAGTATTGTTGTAGTATTGTAGTAGTTATTTTTGTAGTTATTGTTGTATTTATTGTTGTAGTTATTGTTGTAGTATTGTTGTAGTTATTGTTGTAGTTATTGTTGTAGTATTGTTGTAGTATTGTTGTAGTTATTTTTGTAGTTATTGTTGTATTTATTGTTGTAGTATTGTTGTAGTTATTGTTGTAGTTATTGCTGTAGTATTGTTGTAGTATTGTTGTAGTTATTGTTGTAGTATTGTTGTAGTTATTGTTGTAGTATTGTTGTAGTTATTGTTGTAGTTATTGTTGTAGTTATTGCTGTAGTATTGTTGTAGTATTGTTGTAGTTATTGTTGTAGTATTGTTGTATTTATTGTTGTAGTATTGTTGTAGTTATTGTTGTAGTATTGTTGTAGTTATTGTTGTAGTTATTTTTGTAGTTATTGTTGTAGTATTGTTGTAGTTATTGTTATAGTTATTGTTGTAGTATTGTTGTAGTTATTGTTGTAGTTATTGTTGTAGTATTGTTGTAGTTATTGTTGTAGCTATTGTTGTAGTATTGCTGTAGTATTGCTGTAGTATTGTTGTAGTTATTGCTGTAGTGTTGTTGTAGTTATTGTTGTAGTTATTGTTGTAGTTATTGTTGTAGTATTGCTGTAGTATTGTTGTAGTTATTGTTGTAGTTATTGTTGTAGTTATTGTTGTATTTATTGTTGTAGTATTGTTGTAGTTATTGTTGTAGTTATTGTTGTAGTATTGTTGTAGTTATTGTAGTAGTATTGTTGTAGTTATTGTTGTAGTATTGTTGTAGTTATTGTTGTAGTATTGTTGTAGTATTGTTGTAGTTATTGTAGTAGTTATTGTTGTAGTATTGTTGTAGTATTGTTGTAGTTATTGTAGTAATTATTGTAGTAGTTATTGTTGTAGTTATTGCTGTAGTATTGTAGTGTAAGGATACGCTGTGTTGGAGTTGTGAGCCGTGATAGGAATGTGAAAGTGATTTCTGCTGCACTCTGAAAGTGAACATGCACACGTGTCCTCAGTACTTTGACCCTCAGTTACTCATTAATAACCCACACAGTTCAGTATTACTGAACGACTAACAGTTTAGAATTCAGCTCCACTGACCATACAGGACCTCCACTCACTGTCCACTGTATCAGCTCCACTGACCATACAGGACCTCCACTCACTGTCCACTGTATCAGCTCCACTGACCATACAGGACCTCCACTCACTGTCCACTGTATCAGCTCCACAGACCATACAGGACCTCCACTCACTGTCCACTGTATCAGCTCCACTGACCATACAGGACCTCCACTCACTGTCCACTGTATCAGCTCCACTGACCATACAGGACCTCCACTCACTGTCCACTGTATCAGCTCCACTGACCATACAGGACCTTCACTCACTGTCCACTGTATCAGCTCCACTGACCATACAGGACCTCCACTCACTGTCCACTGTATCAGCTCCACTGACCATACAGGACCTCCACTCACTGTCCACTGTATCAGCTCCACTGACCATACAGGACCTCCACTCACTGTCCACTGTATCAGCTCCACTGACCATACAGGACCTCCACTCACTGTCCACTGTATCAGCTCCACAGACCATACAGGACCTCCACTCACTGTCCACTGTATCAGCTCCACTGACCATACAGGACCTACACTCACTGTCCACTGTATCAGCTCCACTGACCATACAGGACCTACACTCACTGTCCACTGTATCAGCTCCACTGACCATACAGGACCTCCACTCACTGTCCACTGTATCAGCTCCACTGACCATACAGGACCTTCACTCACTGTCCACTGTATCAGCTCCACTGACCATACAGGACCTCCACTCACTGTCCACTGTATCAGCTCCACTGACTATACAGGACCTCCACTCACTGTCCACTGTATCAGCTCCACTGACCATACAGGACCTCCACTTACACACTGTAGTTCATCTGATTCTCTGTATACTTTATTACTTCATGATCAGGTTCTTTAATGATCAGGACCCCCACAGGACCACCACAGAGCAGATACTATTAGGGAGGTGGGTCATTCTCAGCACTGCAGTGACACTGACATGGTGGTGGTGTGTTAGTTAGTGTGTGCTGTGCTGGTGTAAGTGGATCAGACACAGCAGTGCTGCTGCTGGAGTGTTTAAACATCTCAGTGTCTCTGCTGGACTGAGAATCGTCCACCAACCAAAACTATCCGGACAGCAGTGTCCTGTGGGCGGCGTCCTGTGTCCACTGATGAAGAACTAGAGGGACACAAACTGTGCAGCAGCAGATGAGCTACTGTCTCTGACTTTACATCTACAAGGTGGACCAGCAAGTAGTAGGAGTGTCTGATCCACTCACACCAGCACAACACACACTAACACACCACCACCACGTCAGTGTCACTGCTGTGTCTGATCCACCCTCAGGTTTCAGTGGTTGTGAACTCTCTGTGCTCTGTAAGGTGTGTTTGCAGGTGAGATGATCTGAGATCAGTTTACTGGGATTTAATGTTTCAGTGATTGATTTATTATTAGTGTATGAACGGTGATGGACTCCGAGCAGGTGAAAGTCTGACTACCTGCTCTGGACATTAAACACTCAGTGAATCGTTTACTTAAAGCAGCTGAGATGAAATAAAGATTCTGAGAATAAAAACCATAGAGAATCAGTTTCTGACCTGATTGATCAAATCAGTGTATCAGACCTGAGATCAGCTGTAGTCCTGATACACTGTGTGTCTGAATTAAAAGGGAAAGTTCACCAAAATAGCAGACGCTGTCTGGATGTGTTTCCATTCAGCTTCAGATTTAATACTTAATTAATAATATTTAATAAACTTCTGAATCTATGTTTTTATTAACAGCTGAAAAACAGATAAATGTTTTTATTTATTTATTTATTTATTTATTTTTAATTTAGTCACTTTATTGGTTTGATACAGTTTGTGTTTGTATAAGAACTCAGACTCACTGCCTCCTTCATATCCTCTGTTTTTACAGTGTGGCGTGTCCTGTTATGGGTGTGGGAGAAAGGTGAGCGCCCCCTACAGGCTGTGGAGCTGGCCGACGGTCTCCACAGCTGCTGAGTTTACAGGTTATATAAACAAAAGTAATCAGTGTATCAGATCAGACCTGAGATCAGCTGTAGTCCTGATCCACTGTGTGTTTGCATTAAAAGGGAAAGTTCACCAAAATAACAGACACTGTCTGGATGTGTTTCCATTCAGCTTCATATTTAATACCAAACCATGTGCGGAGTGTCCTGTTATGGGTGTGGGTGAAAAGTGAGCGCCCCCTAAAGGCTCTGAAAGGTAAAGTTCATAACATAACCAGTTCAGTGAACAGTGAATGTTAATTCTGC